>PVKB01000325.1:683474-832605 GCA_004027205.1 Ctenodactylus gundi
CCCCCCCCCCCCCCATTTCACTTTGTTTTTTGTTCTAAGTTCCATAAGAGTTGTGATCTGGGTCACTCATATCAGAGAGACCATTTGATGTTTCCCCTTCTGCTTTCTGACTCACTTCACTAAGCATGATGTTCTCTAGTTTCTTCCATTTGCTTGCAAAAGCCTCCACGCTATTGGACTTTATAGATGCATAGTATTCCATTGTGTATAAATACCAGTTTGTGTATCCATTGGTCTGTTGATGGGTATTTTGGTGACTTCCATATTTTCGCTGTTGTTACTTATGTGGCTATGAATATGGGTGTGTGTGTGTATATATAATCTCGATACTGTTTTCCAAAGTGGTTGTATGAATTTACGTTCCCACCAGCAGAGCAGGAGGGTTCTTTTCTCCCCACAGCCTCTCCAGCACTAGTTACTATTTGACTTGTTGATGTAGGCCATTCTCCCTGGAGTGAGAGGGTATCTTAGCATTGTTTTGATTTGCATTTCTCTTATGGCTAGAGATGTTGAACATCTTTTCATGTATCGGCTACTTGTACTTCGTCATGAGTGAACTATCTCTTCATTTCATTTGCCACTTTTCAATAGGATCCTTTATTTTGGCTAGCTTACTTTTCTTCAGTTCCCTGTATATTCTAGTTATGAGCTTCCTATCTGAGTTGTTGGTGGTGAATATTTTTTCCCAGTCTGTTGGTTCTCTTTTTACATTGTTGATAGTTTCCTTTGCTGTGCAGAAGCTTTTTAATTTGACAAGATCCCATTTGTTAATAATGGGGATAATTTCTTTTGCTCTTGGTGTCTTGTCGAGGAAGTCTTTGCCTACCCCTATATCTTTTACATATTTGCCTAATTTGTCTTCTAGGAGATTCATTGTTTCATTTTTAATGTCTAGGTCTTTGATCCACTTTGATCTGATTTTGGTGCATGGTGACAGGTGTGTGACTAGATTCATTTTTCTTCATGTGGATGTCCAGTTCTCCCAGCACCATTTGTTCAACAGGCTGTCCTTTTTCCATTGTATGCATTTGTTCCCTTTGTCGAAGATTAAGTGATTGGGGGTATTTGCGTTTGTCTCTGCGTCTTCAGTTCTGTTCCACTGGTCTGTCTGTTTTTGTGCCAGTACCAAATTGTTTTTACAACTATTGCTTTATAGTACAGCCTGATGTCTGGAACTGTAATGCCTCCTGCCTTGGTCTTGTTGCTCAGGATTGCTTTGGCTGTTCTTGGTCTCTTTTGGTTCCATATGAATTTAAGAATTGTTGTTTCATGTTCTTTGAAGAAACTTGTCGGTATTTTGATAGGAATTTCATTGAAACTGTGTATCCGTTTAGGTAGTATAGTCATTTTGACTGTATTTATTTTGCCTATCCAAGAGTAGGGGATGCCTAAATCTGATGATTTTTTGGGCTCTTTCCCAGATACCGCAGACTGTTGTGTATAGTTGCATGTGGACTTGTGGAAATTAAATTATGATTCTGCTTGATACAGGTGATTGATCTGGGAGCATACAAGTGACCTGCAATTTTTTTAAAAAAATAATTCACTTAAGGATAATCAGATTCTTACGAGTTAGTGAGAGAAATTTTAGTAATTTTTTTATAGATATCTTAAAAAGAATTATGCCTTTTCATATTTTGTAACTTACCCATTTATAATAAATTTTAGAGCAAGATTGGTAGTTCTTAGTCTAAACTCACAATACTCTTTGCTTTCCTCTCTTATCCAAAATCGTCTCCTGGCTCCATCCCTTAATGTGCTGAACCCTATGAATATTTCTTAAATAACTGCCAGCTACATTTCAAAATCTTTGTCAGTCTTCTCCATTTACAAGTGAAGAAATTAAGGTTCAGATACAATAATTTATCCTAAGTCCTATTGTAAGTGATAGTAAGAATTAGAATTTGGTTTGACCCCAAAGCCATCTTTTTTCTGCTTTGTGTTATGACCTGCCATAAGACTTAACATTGTCTTTTTGGTAAAATGGAGTCATTTTGAGGAAAAGACATTTTCTGCTTTACTTAGTGTTTAAAATACACTTAAAGTGAAGAATTTTGAATGAATAAATTGTAAATAAGCTCAAGGAAAGAGCTGTCTTTTTTTTTTTTTTTTTTTTAGTATGTCGGTATTCGGTAGCTTTGATGCAATAAAAAATATATTTGGTCTTTGCTCCTGGATCCTGACATACAACTTCAAAATCCATGGAACTTTCTTAGAGATAGGAGTGATTAAGTGTCTTTTGTTGCAATGGGGAGCTTTTTGCCTGACCCTCTAGACAGCTGTGGTTGGAGGCTGATCACTAGAAAGATCAAAGTGTGATGAGAGGCTGGAATTTTCAGTCTTATCCCTTATGTTTGGAGAATGAGAGGAAGTAGAGATAGTCACCATTGGCCAGTGGTTTAATCAGGAATGCCTGTGACATGAAGCTTCCATCAAAACACCTTATGGGATGGTACTTGGAGATCTGTGCTGGTGGATATATTAAAATGCCAGGGGAATCTCAATAGGAGAAGGCATGAAAGCTCCCCATCATTGTTCTATGTTTTATGCTACTTCCTTTTGACTATTACTGAGTTGTGTCCTTTGTAATAAATACTAACAGTAAATAAAGTGTCTTCCTGAGTTCTTGAGCCATTCTAGCAAATTACTGAGTGTGAAGAAGGGTAGCCAGCTACATGGTCAGACATACAGGAGGCCCAGGACTTGAGGCTGACATCTGAAGTGGGGGAAGTCTTAATGGGATCTGAAGCTAACTCCGGGTAGATGATGTCAGTGTTTAATTGATACCTAGTTGCTCTCTGAAGAACTGGAAATTAGTTGGTATGAGGAAGAGACTCACACATTGGATGTCAGAGTATTAAATGAAAAATAGCTCAGAATAGTTCATTGGATGCTTGGTTCCAGTTTGCATCTTTTTACATTTTAGTTTTGATTGTTTTTATCATTTAAGTTTTAGTTTGATTAGGAGCTTAATATGAGAGCTGTTCTGTCTTGCCCATGTTGATAAACTTATATTTTGAAATTTAAAACACAGTTCTGTATATTCTAGGTTGGCCATAAATGTATTGAATTAGGAGGAAGTGTATTTTTTCTCTTTGATCCTCAGTCATTATTCCAAGATGTTTTTCACTTGGTTGTTTTCATTATACATTTTTCAAAATTTTTTGTAGTGCTGGGAGTTGAGCTCAGGGTTTCGTGTGTACTAGGCAGGTGCTGTACCACTGAGCTGTTCTGAGCCCTTGCCACACATTTTAATTCTTTTTAAACTAAATTTTTTTTTTAAATTTACATGTTACATCCCTTTTCCTTTCCCTTTCTCTCACCTCCCTCTCCCCACTTTCCCTTTTCCTCATTACATAGTCCATCTTCTTACTTTCTTCCATATCTCTTGCACTTTTTGTGGTTTGGTTTTCTCACATTAGAGAAAACGTGATATTTAACTTTCTGGGTCTGTTTCATTTCACCGAGCACATAATGGTCTCACTGTGCATCTATTTAACTAAAAAATGCCTCAAATTTGTGATTCTTTATGGCAGAGTAATGGTCCATTGTGTTTATATATACCCCATATTCTCTATTGAGTCATCTGTAGTCGGGCCCATGGGCTTCTTCCAAGATTTGCCTATTATAACTTCCCTTTTATCTCATTATTTCTTTATTGAGATTCTTTAACATAGTCACAACCACCAGTCCATGTAAGAAAAGAATTGTAACAATGGAATTCATAAGGCTAGAAAATGTAAGAAAGAAAAAAGTTAAATTTCAAATTCCTTAGCGGAACACTGAAAAGTAAATGTGTGTACATGCAAAGTATATTAAAGTTATCATTACATCAGTCAGTTTTCTTATGCTAATCTTATACCAAAGACCGAACAAGTGAATTGCTACATTAAATGAACCTAAGTGTATATCACTATAAAGTGTATTATACATAAAGCAGTTAATGCATTTGTTTTGATTTTTCTTTTGTATAATAGATATTTTAATGAATGTATTTTATATGTGTCTTGGGACTTACATTCTTTTCTCTTTACATAAATTCTTTTAAAAGGCTATTCCTTTCTGCAGTTAACTCTTAGGGCTTTTTCTGTGGTTCTACTACAGCACTTAATAAGTCGCATTGCAGTTGTTTTGGATTTTTTATTTATTACTTAATTTGATGCTAGATTTCAAGTTAAAAATGAGGATTTTGCCCTAACAAGCTTTATCTTGCCAGCGACTTTCCAAGTGTTTTGAACCAAAGAGTACTTAATGGTTAAATGAAAGTATGGTATAATTAACTTTTTTTTGATATAGAGTCTTGTTCTGTAATTCAGGATGGTCCTAAACTCACTCTGTATTCCAAGCTGGCCTCAAACTCAAAGCAGTCTCCCTGCCTTATCCTCCTGAGAGTGCTGGGATTATAAGCATGAGCCACCATGCCCAATTTATCTAGTACTGGTGAACCTAGGGCCCTGCACTTGCTAGGCAATTGCTTTAACAGCTGAGTTATGCCCCTAGGTCCTAGTTAAGAATTTACTTTTGTAAGTACAGCATTTACTGTATAGTAATCATCTATCTTGAACTTTTATTATTACCTCTTTATAGCACATCTTCTAAGACATTCTGATCAAAATCACATTGCTTATGCTAGAAGTGGATTGGATTCTAAACTTAATTCCTTATCAGATTCTTTTTCTGTTCTGATGATACAATCCTACTTTGAGTTCTGAAAATGTTCTTTGTCACTGCTTCCGTCTAGTTTGTATACAACTCAAGATATGTCTTTATTAGTTTTAATTTTGGTTAAATAATTTTGTTCTGGTAACTCTAGATGGTTACTTGATATTTCTTCAGTTTCAGAAACACTATCCTCCACCCCCATTTTGTCTTTTGGTTGTTTTGCTTTTTTGAAGACTGTGTCCCACTATGTAGTTCTGGCTAATCTTGAACTCAGCCCAGACTGGGAGATCCTTCTGTTTTAGCCTCTAGAGCCTTGGAATTAAAGCTTCCTGTCTCCAACTGCTGGAATTACAGATGTTTGCCACCACACCCCTTCGGGCTGCAGTGTTCTTGATTTGTGTACCAGTTAGCCATCTAGGTAGAGGTAATCATCTACTAATTTGCTGACCTTTGGAGCACGTTTTTTCCTTTAGTAAGCTATAAATCACTTAGAGACAGAAGTTAGAATACCTTAAAATGCTTTTTTAGAGGCATAAAAATTTGGACATATGTCAGGTTAAATAATTGATTTAAAGGGATGGAGAAAATCTGTATGGAACACGTTGGAATCAAAGCAGTAGCTGTATGAGTTTGATAGAATTCCTTGAGTGTTTGTTACTGTGAATTACTGACATAAAAAATGAATGTAATCAGACCTACAAATCTGACATTATATTTTGTTTTAGTTTTTACAGTGCTAAGGATCAAAGTCCAGGCTTCATGCATACTAGGTAAGTACTTTACCACTGAGGTATATCCCCAGTGTTAAATTTCAAGTTGTTGTGGTCCTCTTGTAATTTAAAGTTTCTATGTTTATTTTTAAAAAGCAATATTTTTGCATTTGTCCTCTGAAATTATAAAGGTAACGTGTTTTTTTTTGTGTGTGTATCTTACAAGATATCAGATAGTATTGGAATTGGATAGTAGGAACTGCTAATACTTTTTGGGGATATTAATTAAAGATAATACTATGTATATTCTTCTAATTTGGGTTTTTGTTTTGTTGTTTTCTTTGTTTTTGTTGTTTTGAACCTGGAGCCTTTGCATGTTCAGCTACCTTCCCATCCTTTTTTTTTTTTTTTTTTTTTGGTTCTCTAGGTGGAAGAAAGTGGCTTTCTCTATATAATTATTTCCTTGGGGAGAACAGTCAAAAGACTTATTAGAAGCTCTGAGGTGGGGCTGCTGATATAGTTCAGTGTTGGAGCACTCACCTAGCAAGTACAGGATTTCTCTGGTTCCAAGTAAATTAAGGTCTCAACAAAATTTACCCTCATGAATCTTTTCAGAAAGCTATTACAGGATTCTTACTAGAATGAAATAGATGGAAAAAGAGAAGAAATGGGAAGAGAACGTCCCAGGATAAAGATGAAGGAATGATAATGGTTCTAAGTGGTGTACAGTTAGAGGAGGAATTCACAGTGGAGTGTAGTTCTGTCAGATTTCATTCAGGAGAAATGATTAAATCAGTCCCAGAATTGGTAGCGTTTAATGAAAAGATACTTCACAAAGATACAGGCCAGGATAAGGGAATGAACATAATGAGGATATACCCCAGTATTAGCAACAGCAGGAAGACTTAAAACCTGGGCCTTGCCAAAGCAGGGAGCTGTAGTTACTGGGATTTGCCTAGAATTTTAGTTGTAGAAGTGGAGCCACCGGATGGGGACTGTGATCTTAGAACAGTGTAACCTTTGCCAGGCCATAGGAGGAAGCCAAGAGAATAAAGAAGCCAATTGCTCTTTCCTCCCAGTGGTACTTGGCATTGGCTAAACTCTCGGGAAGATAGGAGAACCAGAGGACATACATAGGTAATGAAGTCTGTAGAATCAGCCTTCTGGAACCCAAAGCAAATGGAGGAGTGAGGAGTGGATATGAGCAGAGAAAATATCCAGGAGTTCTTCTGAAGAAGCGTCATCCAAATGCAGACGAAAATATATGTTACCCAATTTATTTGAACGTATATATTAAAAGATATATTGATTCTTCTAGCAGAGAATGTGGGCTATTTTAATGACAACTAGAGAATGAAATATAGCTTAATGGGGAGAGGGAATTATGACAGCTAATTATCGCCTTCCATGGTATATGGTTGTCAGATATGTGTAACTGAAAAAAAAAAAAAACCCACAACAAATGGTGTAACAGCCACTTTCTATGCTTGTTACTAGAAATGAGAAAGTAAATTCAAATTGAAATCAGCTGAGTCAGAAGTGGCTCTCCTGAGGCAGAACTGAGAAGAGATGAGACATTGGTTTCTTAAGCTGAGTATAATGGGATTCACCTATAATCATAGCACTTGGGATGCTGAGGTAGAAGGATTGCTGTGTGTCCAAGGCCACCCTGGGCTACGTAGTCAGTTCAGCCTGGACTGCTGAGTGAGACTTTTATTATTATTACTATTGTTTTGTATTATTATTACTGAATCATTTGCTTTGTAAAAGAACTGTGCTCAGATGTTTCATATCATACAATTATACCTATAGCACATATGCAACATTAGCTTTTTATATTAGGGACCCAGAAAATGAAATAATTACAGAAACATTACTGGTACCATACTAGTGATTTTCTGTATCCCTTTTATTTTTTATGATTATCATTAAAGAATTTGGAAGACATTTCTCTCCTTTGAGTTATTAAATGTTTTGCAGTAATAGGTAGGTGTTATGGTTTGGATATTGAATGTCCCCTAGAAGGTTATATGTTGGGGCTGGAAGAATAGCACAGTGGTTAAAGCACTTGCCTGACAAGCACAAGGCATGAATTCAATTTCCCAGCACCACATAAAGCAGGTGTCATGGCACATGCCTGTAATCCCAGCATTCAGAAGGCTGAGGCAGGGGGATTGCCTGGAGTTGAGGGTCAGCCTGGGCTCCATGGTGAGTTCATGACCAGCCTGGATTACAGAGATTCTGTCTCTAAATAAATGAGTAAAAGCTTATATCTTGAAAACTTGATCCCCAGCTGATGATACTATTGGGAGATTATGGAAACTCCAAGAGGTGGGGCCCAGTTGGAGGAAGTAGAATCCTTGAAAGGTATGTCTTGCCCTCTGTACTCCCCCACTAGCATGAGGTGAGCATCTTTGCTCTTCTGTGTGTTCTATACCTTGATGTTTAGCATTTCCTCAGGCCCGAAGCTTTGGGACCTAATAACCATGGACCAAAACTTATACAACCATGAACCAATATAATCTCTTTTTAATTTTCCCAAATATTTTGTCACAGTGACAGAGAGTGAACATGGAAGGTGTGTTCCATCCCCCTTCCCACATAGCTGCTATTTAAAGACTCATTTATATTTAATGCACCAGGTCTTGAGTTTCCAGTGTGAACTTACATAGTGTTCTGCAGCGCCTGGAAGAGCCACTACAATGAAATTGAAATTGCTACAGAGTAGCAATAAGATAAGATAGGTACTTATTATGGCTTGCGTCTTGAGTGTCCCCCAAAAGCCTCACATGTTTGGAACTGTGCCTTATTGGAAAGGGTAGATGCTTGGGGTTTGTCCTGGAAAAATTGTGTCATTTTGTTGGGATTGGGGGTGCCCATGGCAGAGCTTTCAGGTGTGTGTTAACTTTTAGGCCAGGAAGTGAGGGAGGGGCACCTCCTTTGAGGAGGCCCAACTGGCAGCTTGTATTAATTAAAGGAAGGAAGAAGAAACATTATTGCAGCTTCTTACTGGGAAAGCTGCAGCCTAGCCATTCTTCACATTTCACTTTGCTTCTATTTTATATGGCTTCTGTTTGCAATGGGTGAGCAGCTGTCCAGTTTCTGCCATATACCTTCACCTTTCCCAGCTGCCCCACCAGTGGACTGTGTGTGAGAGACTTTCTGAAACTCTGAGCTAAATACATTTTTTCCTTTAAATTGTTGATGTTGAGTTTTTTGTCATAGCAATGATTAGGTAACTAAGACAGTACTCATACATAAAAATTAATGCAGTGACAGTGCGAGATAGAGCAGATTAGTGACATAATAAGTAGTGCAGAAGACTTGAGCGTTACATCAGAGCCATCAGGTAGATCCTTCAGGGCCTTGAGTGGTATGTCGCAGTATGGGAAAAAAATTACTTTAGCATTGGACATGGTGGCATGCACACAATTGTAATCCCTGCTGCTCAGGAGGCAGAGATAGGAGGATCTCAAGTTCAAAGCCAACCTAGGTTACTTAGTGAGACTAGGTCTTAAAAAACAAACAGCTGGTGATGTAGCTCAGAGTAGAGTGTTTCCATAGCTTTCATGAGCCCCTGGATTTAGCAGGGGAAAAAAAATTTACCGTCATGATTGTTTTCGTTTTGCTTTAACATTTAACGTTGTCATAAAAATACTATAGATGTGCTCATGCATGAGTAAACATATATACACAGATACATATATAAAATACTATGTATCTGTGTGTACGCATACACTCTGTGCATCCTCTTTTGGTGTTGGGTTGAAGGTGAGCTATACCGTCAGCTGTGTGCCTTCTCTTTATACGTGTACTGTTTCTGTTAGTTGTAGCTTCAGTTTAGTTTAAGCCTGAAGTGAATGAAAATAAAAAGTCGTGGGCCACTTAAAAAGGCGGGGGCGAAATGCTCTTATAAGGCCTTAATGTAATTAATTCATTGCTCTTTTCATTCACATCAATTTAGGAATATCTGTATTTTGAGATATATTTAGGCCTTACGACTTGTGGTTAGGATCTGGAGTGTCCCCCAAAAGTCTCATGTATCTTAATGTTATGAATTGTCTATGGAACCATGTGATGTTGGTGGATTGGGGTCTAGTCTGGAGGGTTGGGTTACAGTTAAGACTAAAGGCGTGTGAGTTAGGATTAACGGTGTGTAGTGGCCACGCTTGGATGAAAGAGGGACTAATTACTGGGTGGAGACCTGAAAGGATACATAAGCTGCACCTGCCTTCCTGGAGGACAGGGGATTGGTCTCAACTAGCCTCAGCTTGTCTTCCTGGTTTTCCGGAGAAGCTGCCACCACCTCTCTCTCTCTCTCTCTCTCTCTCTCTGCCATGTACTTGGATTGTTGCCGGCCACCCCTGAATGGACTGTGACCTTTGAGACTGTGAGCTAAAATAAACTTTTCCTTTCCTAAGTTTGTGGGTGTCAGGTATTGAGTCACAGCAACGAAAAAGTGACTAAGACAAGACTTCTATTTTCACCTCCTGTTCATTTTATTTCTTCATTCTTCTAGAATTTATAGTTCTTCCAGTCATGGGAACATTTTCTCCAGGAGAGGTATTTAGTCAAAAAATGCTTAATTGGTCTTCCTTGCTATGTTGTTCACTTCTGCAACACTGGAGATTGACTTATTACTTGAAATTATATACTTAAGCGGAAGAAGAATGGCTATAACAGCCTCATGTACATCATATCTCTGTAAATGTTATTACGTCCCTTGAATATTAGGATTGGAGTCAACTCTCCATTCCCCAACAGTCCATATTGATTTAACTGTAATTGTAAAATAACACATAAAGACATTGACAGTAAGAAGATCTCCCTTGTTCCCATAAGTGTATCTCTGGGCAAAAAGATTTCCACTCAAAAAAAATTTCTATGTAGCATAATGTGCAGTAGCCTCCCCTCCTTATTTTCAGGAGACATGTTCTAAGACCCCCAAATGGATATCTGAAACTGTGGAGAGTATCAATCTCCCTAAATACGACTTTTCCTATTTATACATACTTGGATAAAATGTAGTTTATTAATTAGACACAGTAATGGTTAACCATAACAACTAACAATAAGACAAGTATGACAATTTTTTTCAATCTATCCCCCTTCCCCCAGAATTACAAGAACGTAGTTTCTCTTACTTAAGATATATTATTATGTTGTACTCATCATTCTTACTGACTTTGGTTAACTTAGATTCCAGAAGGCAAAACTGTGGATAAGGGAAGACTCTTTTATTCACACAGTATGAGCTCATCACATACGAATTGGACACACATTCTGCCTCCGACCGCTTGCAGTGTACTTGAGTTGATAAGACTAAAACTTTTTATTTCAAGGTGGAAGATAAACTGTACTACAGAGAGGTACCCTAGAAGGGTAGTTGTAGAAAGGGAACTGGGAGGGTTTCAGGGAAGTGTTCATAAAACAATGATTGAAATAGGAAAATTTTAATATATTAAAAACAATTGATCGAAGAGGTCCGCCCTCCCCCCAAAAAAAATATAAACTCTGTGTCAAAGTTGTGGAGTTTTGAAGTATCAAGTTGTTTGATATGGGAGAGGGAAAATAATAATAAACGGGGAAGCATTCTAGGACTAAGTCAAGAGTAGCCAGATGAATGCTGGGTGAGGAATTTGAAATGTGCCCTACAGAAGAATTGTTGAAATGCCTTGCAATCAGACTCCAGGCCTAGCTGTGCATTTACATTGATCCTGGGCATATTACATACTTTGATAAGGTAAGGCACAAAAGTGAACAAGACTGTTAAATGAGATAATGCATGCTAGGTGCGTAGCCCATTGAATGATTGGTACATAGTAAACCTTCAGTAAACAGTGTGAGAAAGTAAAAGGCAACAAGAACTGCCAAAGAGACAGTGTCACGGCACCTCAGGAGAATTTGGCAGGACTGTGTAAAATGATCAGCAAAGAAAGAGACTGAGATTGTGAAGACAGTTTAGCAGCTTGTGGAAAAATTCAACTAAGAGATGATATGTTTAGGATTGAAGGTAGTAGCATAAAAAGAGAAGCTGGTGACGGCTGTGTTGGTGTGCACCTGTAATCCCAGCACTCTGGGAGACTGAGGCAGGAGGATCGTATGTTCGAGTCCCACGTGGGCAACTTAGCAAGACCCTTTCTCAAAGTAAAAAAAAATTTTAAAGGCTGGAGTTTTAGATCAGTGAATCCACCCTGGTTTTTAATCCCTAGTACCCCCCCCACACACACACATACACCCACAAAAATGAGTAAAGGAAGGAAAGAAAAGGAAAAAGTAAGATGTATGTGTGATATATATGAGATACATGGTGAATATTGTAGAAGTAGACTTGATGGAAATTGGTAATAGTTTTAATAGTGATGTTACAGGAATGGTTTTCTAACTGCTTAAATTTTACACAGGAGTATAGCTAACATATCTAATGGGTTGGTCTGTTGCATTTTTAGGGTATTCATTGCTCAAGCTATAAATTAAATATATTAAAACAGTATCATATTAAGACATGTGGCTCATTTTGGCAGCACAAACAGAAATTAGAACAATACGGACTAGAGAGTAACATGTAGTACTATTAGAAGCAGAAATATTGGAAACTTAGTTTTACTTTTCATATGTAGTAGGAAAATTCAGATTTATTTGTGCCATCTCTTAACTGTTTCTACTGCTTGGCTAACTCAGTTTTTAGGAACTTTGAGCAGTTAGCTATTACTGCATTCAGGTACTAAAATAAACTTGTAGTTTATTAACACATAATATCAAGTAGATGAGAGAATATTTTCTCTGATCATATTTTAAGGACAAAAAGAATGATGTGATTATATGACTTGAATGAAGTGTGCAGTCATTGTGATATTACCTGAGAAATGTAGCACAGCACTTGAATCTACAAAAGTATTCACACATCTGAATTTTAGTGTCCTACTGCTTCTCATTTTGTCACTTGATTTTTCGATGCTCATATAATATGAAAAATAGAGTTATCTGACTTGCTTAGTTTTCAGGGACGTTTTGCAACTCAGAGTAGAAAATGTGCTTGCAATAAGCTTTAGAAAACAGAATGTTTTACAAATACTAAGTGAGAATTATAACCTGAGCACTCTAGAAGTCTGGTGCAGGAAGGCCGCAAGTTCAAGCCCAGCTTAAAGATGTAGCTAAACCTTTGTCTCAAAATCAAAAAAAAAAAAAATTTTTTTTAAAGGACTGAGGGTGTAGGTCTGTGGGAATGATTCGGTCCCCAGTAGCACAGTATGTGAATGAATATGTAAATAATTTGTAAACAAGCATGTCTAGCCTATCTCCTCAGTGTCCTTTCTAACCATTAATAATCTGTTAAAACTTCTACTTTAATTGTGATACTTTGAAAATGAAATTTGTCACTAGTCTTGGTTACAGCCCTGTACTCCCATTACTCTGGGAGTCTAAGGCAAGAGAATTATAAGTTCAAGCTCGTCCTGGGCAACTTAGCTACTTATTGAGATCCTGTCTCAAAATAAAAAATAAAAATGGGCAGGGGATATAGCTCAGAGTGAAGGCCCTGGACTCCGTCCCCAGTGTCCCTTCCCCCCACGGGCTTTGTCATCTCCTTTGTAGTCCTGATCCCGTTCTCCCCCCTTCCTTGGGGGTGGAAGATGACCTGATTCTTCTGGTTTTGCTATTTTAAGGTCGCATA
Source organism: Ctenodactylus gundi (assembly GCA_004027205.1). Lineage (NCBI taxonomy): Eukaryota > Metazoa > Chordata > Mammalia > Rodentia > Ctenodactylidae > Ctenodactylus > Ctenodactylus gundi. The sequence continues at coordinate 696,519 of PVKB01000325.1, forward strand.
ATTCTTCCAGTTCAACTCTTACGTGTAGTATTTTAAGATTACATTTGGCTCCTGGTCTCCAAGTCCTGTCAAATCATCCATTTAATAACTATTATTTAAAAAATCTTTTTGCTATTTCCTTTATCCTTCCATGTGTGAAGTATGAAAACATTGTCGTTGGGTACAAAATAATGGTCTTTATTGGCTGCTCTACTTATATTTCCCCCTGGTCAGGTCTGGTAACAGGACAGATTTTGCTTTCTCAGAAGCCTATAGTCTCCTTTGCTTACAGGAAAAATTCAAACCATTTAGCTTAGCAATTCAGCTAGCTCTGCCTTTATCTTCTATCTCTTACATGGGCTCTGTTCTTTATCTAGTCTGTTCTTACTCTTCAGCTACATATTCTTGATCGGTAGCAATACACTAAAAAGCCATATTGAAGGTCATTTTAAACCGTATGTTTAAAAATCCATTTCTAGTCAGTTTGAAAAGGTTGTTACCTTTTGTCTTTGCTAACATTTTGAATACATTTCATCTTTTATTACTAAGGAGTTGAAGGTGATAATGAGGCAGTTCAAGTAACCAACCATTTGATACCTTTGATACTGTTCAGCTTTTAACCAGTTCCTCCCCTAAGTGTGTTGTCTTGAATATCTATCTCCAAAGACTCTGAAGTTTGTGTCTGATATGAGCAGATAGAGAACTTCTAATTCAAAACAAAACAGTGTACTTCAGTACATATAATATTTTGAAAGGAACCTAATTGACTAAAAAATAAAAATTATGGGGGCTAGGAATGTAGCTTAGTGGTACAGTGCTTACCTAGCATGCGTCAGGCCCTGGTCCTGGAAAAAGAAACATGATCTTTTGGTCCCCTGCTCTTCTTCATATTTTATAGTACTGTAATAGAATGATGCACAGATTTGTAAAGAAACATGGAAAAGGGTGGTTTAAACTACAACCTGTTTGTGCCATGGGAATACTTAAAACCAAAGCTAAATTTGGGGCCTAAAGAGGCAAATAGAAGCAAATATTTGGTGGTTGGGTCTCTGATTTTGTTTCCCTTAGAATTTCATCATTTGAAAGAGAATTTCTCTAGACAAATGAAAGAAAATCTTACAAAGGTACCAGAAGATACCACACAAAGAATTAATCACTATAAAATTTTCTTTCTCTTAGTACTGGATAAAACTAAAAGTACTGGCAAGAGTGAAGAGCTCTGTTCTGATACCTGCAGGCTTCAGTGCTGGCTCCGCCGCTTAGAGTTGTGACTTTGAGAAGCAGCATAACCTCTTCCTACGTGTTGCCATGCAGTAAAGTAAGGATAACTACAGAAAGTTGGAAAGACCAAATGAGAGAATATGGGAAATTTTTAGCGATGTGCCTGGTAGATAATGCTGCTGTTTTTCCTTTTCATTCCATAATGGCCTCCATCACTGGAGGCATATAAAGAATCACCTTGCTTTTGTCCTCTGTGAAATAAGGATAATAATTCCTTTAAAAGTTACCATACCATATTGCTTTCTGCGGAGATTCCTCAGAAAACTGAAAATCAACATTCCATTTGACCCAAAAGACTTTAGGTCATCAGATGATGGTGATACATGCATATCTGTGTTTATAGAAGCACAATTTAAAATAGTCAAATCTTGGAAGAAGCCAGTATGTCTGCATACAGATGACTAGATAAAGAAGATTCGATATAACCAGTGTGGTGGCGTACGCCTCTAATCCTAGTGCTCAGGAGGCTGAGGCAGGAGGATTGCTATGAATTCAAAGCCAGTCGGGGCTACATAGTGAGCTCAGACCAGCCTGGCTACAGAGTGAGAAAAAGGAGGAAGGTATGGTATATATACGGAATGGAGTATTACTCTGCCATTAAGAATGACAAGTTTGAGTCATATGTAGGAAAATGGATGCACCTTGAAATCATTACGCCGAGTGAAATGAAATGACTCAAAGTTAAATATCGTATGGTTTCTCCATTGTTTCTCATATAAAACAAACCATAAAGTAAGATACAAAAGAAAATAAGAAGAACTTTATGGAGAGGGAAAGAGAAAGGGTGGGAAAATAGAAGTGATATGATTTTTAATTTTTTTTAAAAAATTACCATACTATTAAGCTGGGCATGGTGGCACATGCCTGTAATACCAGCACTCAGGAGGCTGGGGCAGACAGATTGTCCTGAGTCCAAGACCAGTAGTAGGCTACATAGCAAGTTCAGAACCAGGCCCACTTCTAGACTACAGAGTGAGACCCTGTCTCAAAAAAAAGGACCATACTAGAAAGATCACAATGGTTAAATGATGTAATGAGCTTGATACTATCTGCAAGGAGTACCTGTGTGAGTGTTGAGTATTTGTGCTAAGGTGCTGTTTGAACCCAACACGTGGTTCTTTAAAACCTGTGTTTTTGAACATAACAGTACTGCTTAAACATGTGTTTTTGTTGGAGGATTAACTGTATCTAAAATACATAGCATAGTATTTAGCACACAAAGAGTGTCAGGAAATAGGATAGCAATGCACTGTTTGGCCTGTGCCTATTCTTATTCTTCCCTTACTTACACTATCTTGGTTGTGACTATTCAATTTGTCATTTTGTATGGATTGTCTTGCCCATGAGATTGTAAGAAATTGATAGGAAACGTGTGTGGGAACGTATTACCGGAAGGGCATTTGCTTTCCGACACCGATATACAGGACAATGCCGTTTACTTAGCCATCGTTTTTCTTTTGCTATATGACTATCCACTGGTAATCATTAGTAGTGACTTCTTTTTTAAATCTCTGCCACTAACTATTAGTATAATTTTGGCAAGAGACTTAGTTTTTTCTGGCCCTTCATTTGTCATAATAAGAATGAATCTGATTAGGGTTTCTTGTTTTTTGGTGGTGGTGGTGTTGAAGAATTTTTTTTTTTAAGTCTTATTTTGAGGTGGCCCTCAGTGTATGCCCAGACTGCAACATAGAGGCCCAAGTGATCCTTCTGTTACAGCCATCAGCAGTATAAAGGGCTTCCCTTATTCCACATTCTTAGTAAGACTCACTGTTTTATCTTTTTGATAATTGCCATTCTGACAAATGTGAGATATTTCATTGAGATTTTAATTTGCATTTTTCTACTGATTAGCAGTATTAGACTTTTTTCATATATCTCTTGCTCCTCTGTATATTTCCTATTGAGAGATATCTGTTCAGAATCTTGTCCTTGTAACCCCATTCTTTGATACTGAGCCCAGGACCTTTGCACTGAGCTACACTCCCCACCCCCCACCCAAACAGAGTCTTACTAAGTTGCCAAATTTCCTAGCCCAGGCTAGAATTTGTGCTACTGCCACATCAGGCTCTAGGAGTGTGGGGGTTGTACGCATACAACCATGGTGACTTGGTTTTGTGTATGATGTGAGATGAGGGTCCAGTTTCATTTTTTTGTATATGGATATCCAGCTTGGAAATAAATCTGATAAAATTTCATAAATGAGTATTTCAGGGAACAGATAGCAAGTTGTAAGTGTAGCAGTTCTTAATCCCGTTATTTTGTCTGTAGCCATTTTTATTTTTGTTTCAGGTCTGTTGTATGGCCTGGAACAAGATGAGAGTAGAGATTTGTAAAATGAATCTCTCAATTGCATATGTGTTTCATACAGAGTTTTTGCCAGAAGAGCAAAAACTGCTAAGCCTCTGAAGGTTTATGTTTGAGGGAAATGGTCTTGCTACCTGATGATACTGCCTCCTTGGTAGCCAACTAATTGTCAAGAAGCTCACTATTCTTTATTTGTTCAAGGGCAGATGATTTATGTGACAACATATGTTAGCCTTGCTTTTATTTATTTATTGATTGATTGATTGATTTTTCTTGGTGGTATTGGGGACTGAACCCAAGTCGTTCCCTCTGAGCTACTTCCCAAGCCTTTTTTCAAAAATTCATTTTTTAAGTTTTTTTTTTTTATTTTGAGGCAGTCTTGCTAAGTTGCTGAGCTGTCTAGGCTAGGCTTTCAGTTGCATGCCTTAGGTTCCTAGAGTGTCTGGTTATTTGTAACTTGAACTTCTATTTTCGAAGATCATCTCTATTATTGTGTATTTTAGTACTCGATTCTTTTTTATACTCAGTGTATTTTCTATATAGATGTATACCTTTTTATTTCTCAATTCATCAGTTGGTAGACATGGATATTATCTTTTATTGTGCTTTTTCGCTTTTGCGCTATTACAATACTTCTGCACACATTTTTGTACAAGTTTGTGTGTGTGTTTGGATGTATGTTTTCCTCTTGATGCATACTTGGGAGTGGAATCTTCTCAACCAGCCTTTGAGAAATTGCTGGATGGTTCCAGTGTCACACATTGTCTGGCACATCCAACAGCACTGACTTTAATGTGTATTAGAGACTGGGATGGCAGCTACCTTTGTTACACAGTGTTCAGATTTGTTTTTTCCAATTTCATTTGCAGATACCCTAGAGTAAATGTCTGCAAACAAAATTGGGTATCATAGTTAATCTGTCTCTCCTGCTTCCCTCTAAAATACTGCTTACTTTTATATTCGACTAATCATCTTGTTTTTCTGTTTTACAGAGCAAGAAAGCCTAAGTTTTATGCAAAACTGGAGAAGAAAAACTAAGGATAGTAGACAAAGTTTTTCCACTTTGCATAATGTAAGTTCTTTCACTATTCTTGGCCTGAATTCCTTGTTAGCTGACAAAGCTGTTTCTATGGAAACAAGTAGTCCAACCTCTTAGAATGTCAGAGGAATGCTGATCACTTAAAATGAGTCTTCCCAGCTGCTGGTCAAAGGGCATTACTTACTGAAGAAGGGAAAGAGGATGAATTGAAATAAATTTTATAATTCTGGACACTAGTTAGACTGTGAACATCTTTATAGGAAATATATCTTTTTATCTCATAAAAATCAAAATAGTATATATGAAATGGTTTTTCTGCTAACCTGGGTTTCTTGCAGACCTGTCTTGTTTCCTCACTTACACAGATGGTTCTGTTTCTTGGTACTGAGTTTTCAGTGAGCCTATACCATTAGGCTGTTTCAGTTCCTTTAATCTCAATCATTTGCACTTGTTGAAGCTTACTCAGTTTTCTTTATTTCCTCTCCCTAGCCAATTCACATAAGCAGAGCCCTTTCTTAGCCAGTTTGCAGTTAGCATTGAAGTAGCTTTGGCCTGGCAACCTGAACATTTATTTTCTTGCTTTCTGGACTATGTAGAGGTTTTTAAATTTTTTATTATTTTTATTTTTTGAGTGGGAGCAGGAATAGGGATTCTCTTATTCAGTCATTTATCAGCTTCTGAATTGTCAAAGGACTTGGGTCATTGTTTTTCTTTTAAGAAATGGTATATATATATAATATCATGGTTTATATATATATATATATATAACATATACTTTTTTTAATTTTTCTTTTCTTAAGACAGGGTCTCACTCTGTAGCCCAGGCTAGCCTGGGGCTCGCAGTAATCCTCCTGCCTCAGCCTTCCAGGTGCTGGAACACAGGTGTTGGTCACCACGTCCAACTTTATGTGGTGCTGGGGAATCTGTTTGTTAGGCAAGTGCTTTAACTACACTGTGCCATTTCTCCAGCCCCAGTTGATATTTATTCACTATATATTTGGAGTAGAATATTCATGGATTATCTTCTTTCTTATTATTTGGTAGTGGGATCGAACTCTGGGGTTTTCTACCATTGAGCTACATTCCCCAATCCTTTTGGTTTTGAAACAGGGTCTCCCCAAGTTCCACAGACTAGCCTTGAACTTTTAGTCCTCTTGACTCAGCCCCGCTCAGTGCTGGGATTATAGGTATATGTCACTATGCTCAGGTAAAAATTAAAGGTATCTTAATACTAAATCTATGGGACTCATGATGTTCTTTTGTTTCTTGAAGAACTTTAGGCTCTTTGTAACCCTCAGAAATTAATTTCTGAGCATGATAGAGACCTTTGGATTGTTCTGTGATGAGCTTGTTACGAAAAAGGTTTGAAAATATTTATTAAAGGAATTTGGGTTTTGAAAATAGTGAAAGGAGATGTTCATAAGACATTTGGGCAGGGAGAAAAACAACATGGGATAGGCACAAATGAGACTGAATTAAAAGATTTATGCAGGAGAGTGATTGAAAAATTACAGCTTAGACTCAGCTTGTAAGTCTGGACTTTATTTTCTAGGTATTGTTGAAAACCTTCAGAGGGTCTAAACTAAGGAATTATTTGCTCATATCCTAAGTATTCATCCCTTATGGGGTACCATAAATATAAAAATAAACAAGGTAACTCCCTATCAATTAGGTCATTTATCCATGTGATTATAGTCACCTAGAAATTAAGGGATCTGAAACTAAACACCACATTTCCCTTTTATTTTGTTTTCGTGTGTCGAATTATCCTGTGTTCTCTATGGGAATTAATAAGATTGTCATCTCTCTGGCAACCCAAAGCTATTGGTAAAGAGTGATAGCCCTGAAAGAACACTGTCTTGGCTCATATTCCCAAGTCTTCTCTTTACTTGGGCAGTGTCATGGATCCAGATACAGGTCTACCTGATTCCTGACCTCAGGGAGCTCCTAATCTGATGGAACAGAAAGACAGAGAAGATTATAGTTTATTTTAATAAAAAATACAATAGGTAAGACTTGAAAGAAGAATATGCAAAGACTAGATCCCAGGTAGTTTGATTTTAGAGGTTATTTTCTTTAACTTTTTTTTTGTTTGTAGAGTAACTAGCTGGACACAGTGACATTAATTCGAATTGAGGATGAAAAAAGTATATGAATAGACTAGAGAGAAATCTGTGTTGGAAATTTTGGTTGATAGAGTAATAGGCAGGAATCATATCCAACATTAATACCTAATATTAAATATCAAAGTTAAATGTGCAAGTAAATTATGAATTATTTCTCTTTTCTAAACTTTTGATGGCTCTCTTAAGGCCTGTAGAATTAAGGATCTATGCTTAAGGCTTTTCTTCATAAGCTGGATCCAGTCCATCTTTTTATTCATACTTTTTCACTGTGTTCCTGACTGTTTCAGTCACCTAGCCCTTATTTGTTTTCTCCCCCCGACACCTTTACTTTCTTTGTTTCTTTTTTTTTAATCTTCTACCCTTGGTTTATGTGGCCTTCCCTATTTTCCATATTCAAGGTCTACTTCACTTTCTATTCTGGGTGTATTTGGACCTACAGCTATAGTTGTCGTGAAGATTAAAAGAGTTAATAGTTAAATGCTTGCAATAGCAATGCCTAAGTCTCTCATTTTTCGTGGGGCATATATCCAAGACCCTCCAGGTGAATGCCTGAACCCAATGATATACTGAATCCTGTATATACACTTACGTTTTTTTCTATGTACATACTAGTAACTAATGGGCAAGGAGTGTATAGTGTGTAGATATGCTAGAAAGGGATGATTTATGTTCTAGTTGAGGTGGAGCTGAATGGCACAACATTTCATTACACTAAGAATGGCATTCAGTTTAAAACTTAAGCATTATGTATCTGGACTATTCCATTTCATATTTTTGGGAGTAGAATTTGCTAGTCCCAGAAACTACAAAAAACATACCTGCAGGAGGCAAAATGAATAGTGAGCAGTTGTGATGTTATCTGCTGTATAAGTAGTGATCTAAATACGTGGTGAATGTTTAAATAAAATTTATTATGATAAAAGACACTATGCCATTAGTTCCCCTCAAAGTATCCACCCTTGTTTCAGAAGCACTTTTCCCATTTTGGGGTGAACTTATTGTCTTTTACTATAGTAATTTTTAAAATTTGAACATTCACTATACTTTTGATTACCTCTCATGTAAAGATGGGCTCAGTAAATGTTAGCTATGGGTAGAGTTGTAACTACTGTCCGTGCTGCTACTGCTGCTATTACTACTACTACTAGTACTACAACTACTGCTGCTTTGTTCATATCCTTGACTTCCTTTTCTTCTCTCTCTCTCTTTATCTTTTTTCCTCTGAGACAGGGTCTTGCTGTTTAGTTTAGGCTGGTCCTGAAATCATTATGTAGCCTAGGCTGACCCTGAGCCCACGGCAATTTTGCTTCAGCCTCCTGGGTGTCAGGATTACAGGTGTGTGCCAATGTTACCAACCTTCCTAGCTTGGGTGGTGCTGGAGAATTGAACCCAGGGCCTTGAACTTGCTAGGCAAGCACTCTAACCACAGAGCTATGCTCTAGCCGCTTTTCATCCCTTTTTTGCCTTGCTGTATAAAGTGGGCACTAAGTACCACAGATTCTATAGCCTGTGCATTTCTTGAATTATATAAGTTTTCTTTATTTTTACTAAGTTCAGGACCATTTCTTATATATTTTCAAACTGATCTCAGTACCACCCTTCAGTCAATTCTCTGCACTTCTGTGAATGTGATAGTTACATGAAACTTAATGTGATTCTGTCATCCTAATTAAAATCTTTAATGATTCTTTCATGGCAAAGATCTTTAGCTTTACAATTTGGGAGTCTTCCTCTTGCAGGCCCTTCCAGTTTTATTGCTATTCACATAAGATGTGCTCTTTCTGTCCTGTCCAGCTTTACTGCATTCTGCTCTTCTGAAGATGCCATTCTCACATACTCTTCCTTTCTAATGATTATGTGATTTCCATCTGTCTGGAATTCATTCTTTTATTTGTGGCTAATTTTTATTTGCCCATTAAAGTGTAGGGTACATAAATGTATCCTTATGTTTTCAACATTTCCAGTCATTTTTTACTGTAGACTAAGATTTAAATCTGAGCTTCCCTTATGAATCTGTGACATTCCAATTAAGTGAACAAATATTTCTTGGCCATTTCCTATGTAACACAAACGGGTATAGAAGTAAGACTTTAAACCCTACTTTATTTTTTTTTTTTTTGACAAATTTAGAATCTGGGGAGGAGACACTAGTTAACTAGATAAAAACCATCATTTATTTTCTTTACTCTCTCTCCTAGTAAACTGTGAATGCTCCAGGGGAGATCAATAAAATAGAATGTTAATATCAGGTTGCAGAAATTTTTCTGAGTAAAAGACTAGATCCAGATAGACAAGCATGATAATAAATAGTCCAACAGTAAGAATTTCTTTTCAGGTCCTGGAGATTAAACCCCAGGCATTGTGTGTACATTCTAGGCAAGTGCTCTGCCAGCTGTAAAAATGATGACCCGGGTCATTTTTACATGAGACCCAGTCTTTTTTGCATGAGATGTAATTTTCCCTCATGATTTATTGTAGTGAATTTGTATACATTCTTAAGAATTTTTTAGCTAAGTGTTAGCTTTGGGTTCTAACTTAAGTAAAAAATTCATAGTTCATTACTGTTTGATTTTTAATATCCAATAATTATAAATAAAAAAGGTTGAGAGTTAATTTTTTGAAAATATATACAATCCTAGATTATAAAAATTGAAATTAAGTGTAGCACAGTAACTCCTACACACATTTCTACTTACTTGTAATAAAAACATTAAATTAGCTGAATTTGCATTTGTGTGTAAACACCATATAAAGCTTAAGAATTGCCCAATGTAAAGAAATTGCTCTCATTTTAATGAAAAAATGGAAACTAATAGTAAACAAGGATACTGCATACAGATCACAGATATTATTAATACAGAAGCTAAAATTTAGATGAAAGATAATCAGAATTCTTGGGAAATTATAATTTTAATTGCCTGTGTAATCTGTTTTCCTGATTGTTAGCCTTAACGCTTTCCCGGGTAGCCTAGGGTTGTAAATTAAGCAGTTTATTTTCTGGCCCTGTTTTTACTCTGTCTTGCCATGTATAAAAAAAGATTGACTAGATTGGGGATATTATCCGAAAACCTGATTTTTGCTTAGTTGGCATTGTTCTGTAGTCAACTTAATTTGTTGAAATGATGCTCAACTCAAGGAGGTGGTAAGCTTATTATTATAAATATTTTTAAAGCCTTGGGAGAGAGGACTAATTAGACTTACTGTGTGGGTTTACATGCACATAAACAGCATGCCTACTTATGCCTGAAAAATAGCTTGGTGAAAAGCCAGAGCCATCAAGTAAAATATTTTTCTTGTCCAAAATATATTGAAGATTTTAAAATATGAGAAATAAATAGTATTGATTAGTGATTTTTATTTTATAACTTGAATACATTATCTAATTTAAAGCTCAGACAATCCTCTGAATGAATTTTGTAAGTGAATCTGAGGTTTATAGAAAGAAAGTGACTGGTCCTGAATTGTAAAAGTGTAAGGGAAGTGGCAGAGTCAAAATGCAAATTTAGTATTCTAGTCTCCAAGTTCAGTATTATTTTTGCCAAGTGACATGGTGGCTTTTGAGTTTAAGTGGTGATACTCAATTCTTTAATTACTATAATTCTTTTGATAAAATTATAAAGACTGGTAACCCACATAGTCCTTCACTGCCAGTTAAAAGTTTCTTGTTTTTCAGGTAACTTTTACATCTCATCCTTCCCATACCCAACAACAAATTAATTTCCCCTCAAAGTACTGCCTATATATTTAGTGGGCCACCAACAAGACTCGCTGTATATCAGTTACCTTAGCAATTAACTAGTCAATCTTAAGTGCGTTAGATGAGCATAAAGTACTGTGTTGAGACAACTTAAAAAGATAATTAAAACACTTATTTATACTTTAAGCCATCTCTTCTCTGCAAAATTAGTACCCAAAAATTTTTACCGTCTTCTTCTGCTAAACTTTTCAGTATATCATTTTTCCTGGCTGTAAAATTGAATAGTATCCTTTAAATTCTTGGGAGGTGACTTTTTAATGGACATAACCTTTTTTCCTAAACATTACCTGTAAAATGAAATAAATGCACTTAAAATACATAGCAAAGTAGTAGTACGTACTGAACAAATATTTCCTACATTGTGTGGAGATTAGAAGTGGGCTATGTAAAGTCTGCTTTTATCTTGTAATTCTTACACTTTTTTCCCCCCATCTTTCCCCTTAGATTTTTTTTCCTCATGGATATTTTTCATAGCGTTATTATGTGATGTGAGAAGTTATTTTTGAAGTAACATGGATTTTATACTACAGAATCAAGAAAGTTGGCATTATAGGAAAAATTGATTTATAAAAAGTGGTACAGGTTTTTTATAGCTAACCATGACAACATCCCATATGAATGGGCATGTTACAGAGGAATCAGACAGCGAAGTAAAAAATGTTGATCTTGCATCACCAGAGGAACATCAGAAGCACCGAGAGATGGCTGTTGACTGCCCTGGAGATTTGGGCACCAGGATGATGCCAGTACGACGAAGTGCACAGTTGGAGCGTATTCGACAACAACAAGAGGACATGAGACGTAGGCGAGAGGAAGAAGGGAAAAAGCAAGAACTTGATCTTAATTCTTCCATGAGACTTAAAAAACTAGCCCAGATTCCTCCAAAGATTGGAATAGATAACCCAATATTTGACACAGAAGAAGGAATTGTCTTAGAAAGTCCTCATTATGCTGTGAAAGTATTAGGTAAGTAAAAATAGCAAAATAATAAAAAGTGTTTTGCTGTTGTTTTTGCATGCTTTAATAAGTATTTCTGGGGGAGGAATAGGGGCATGAAAATATAAGTAGTAGTCATTTGTATTCTAGAACAAGATTTTTTTGTTGGGCCACATAACCTCCATTCTTTACTTTAGTCACCTAGAGCAAAGGCATGTCGCTTCAGTGTTCAGTTACTACAACATTTTTTTTAGGTATATAAAGCTCTATGTATGGCTTAATATTTGAAGTTTTGAAGTTCTTTTTTATATAAAATTCACACAATTTTGTATCAACAAACTGAAAATTATCAGACTTTGATCTTCTGATTTCCTTAGTTTGTAAATTAATGAAATTAATAACCACAGCTTAAAAAATCTTTTGTATCTTTAATGACTGTCAATAACATAATTAGGTGTTGTTCATGTGGCATCGTACATATTTAAAATATGACTCAAAATTCCCTATATATCCAAGTTCTGTTCTATGAAAAGCAATTTAAAACTAATCCTATAATTTTTTAAATTTATATATGATGTAGTTCTGAGAACAAATAACTTGAGAGCACTGGGTTAATAAGTAGCGTTCTTACTACAAGACTTTTCTGAGCCTTTATATTAATAAGCACTATGAATGTAAAGAGATTGATAACTATTGCATATGCCCAAATGTAAATATTTGGTCATTGAGTTTACTGGCTGCCCTTCCTGCATTTACTAGTGTTCACTGAACTAGTGTTAGAAGATGATAGAAGTCAGTTTGAGAAATGCCATCTGCATACATTTTCAGTAGTAGTGAAGCTTCCATAATGTCTTAAGATACTAAAATGAAAACAAAAGATCACATTCTTTAATTCATTTATATGAAATAATTTTTCCTTATTTACATAAGATTTTATTATCTAGTGATGCATATTGAGAACATGCAGAAATCTGCATGATTCACTTCACATGCAGAACAATCTTCACTTTATAGTGAATATTGACTGTTGCATGTAATAGAGAACACTTAAATGTCATGTATCTGCAGGTATTAACACTCTTTCCCCAGAGATTTTGTTAAAAGAAAAATACTGTATATCCAATAATTCTTACTAGCGTTCATTTCCTGCCATTCTTTCCTTCCTTCCCTCTCTGTCCTGCAAATACTCTTCGTTGGAGGAAGTTTCTGATGAAATATGTCCAGCCTGGATCAGTTCTTGTGGGGTTTTTACTTATTTTTTATTTATGTATGTATTTTGTGTACTGGAAATTTATCCCACGGCCTTCACACTGAGCTACATCCTGTCCTGTTTCTTTACTTTGAGACAGGACTTGCTACGTTCCTAAGTTGCCTAGGCTGGGCTCCAGTCAGCAGTCCTTGTGCTTCCGGCTTCATCACACTAGGATCACAGGCCTGAGCCGTTGACCTGTCTTCTTCTTCCATTTCTTTAGTATCAACTTTATTTTACCATTTGTATTACTAGGCATATTTATCAGATATAAATGTTTAACAGATAATGTTCTTGTAGTCATGACAAAGAAACACATACAGCTTAAGCCAGGTTCATTTAGTGGACATGTGGTTCTCTGTTGTTTTGTTTTTTATGCATCAGCACAGAAAAATGATGGTTTCTAAAAAAGAATTTTTGTTTCATGTTTTCTTTTTGTCTTCTCTTTTTGAATTTTTGAGATAAATTCTTGCTATATTGCTCAGGCAGATCTCAAACTTCCGGATTCAAATTCTCCTCCTGCTTCAGTCTCCCAAAACTCATCCCACCAAGTTCCCTGTCTGCTGTGTGTGAGTGCGTCTGTGTATGTGGGTTGTGTGTTGTATTGTGCTAGGGTAGAAACCCAGGGCTTCTCACATGCTGGGCAAATACACTACCCCTGAGCTATAATTGTAGACCCTGCTTTTTCCTATTTTCATATGTTTTGCTGCTGACCTTTCTTTAAGTTTATATTATAAAGAACACCTCTAGTTCTTGAGAATTTACAATTAGTGATTTTCTTAATTACTTTTGAGTGCTTCTTAAACTTAAAGCTGTTTTACATGTTTTATTTTAAAGTAACTTGAAATACGGTACCAAGTATTTGTAATTCATTTCTTGGACAGGAGATTTAATATTTTGAAAAATAAATGATAGATTTAATGTTAATACAATCAGTGCAAGTATTTATTTATTATAGGAAACAGAGAGTTAACGCAAGTTGCACATTGTTATATTATCCTAGCCTCTATTTTTAGATATATTCAGATTTCTTTTTATGTAAAATGAAATATAAGAGCTTTTTACCATGTTTTTCTGTTTACAATCTGCTAACACATCAAAATACAACAGAAATACTCCCTTAAAATTGAATGTGACTCCTTGCCAGTTTTTTGATTAATACACACATGACAGGAGACGACTTCTTAGCCTTTTACTCAGCCAGAAACAGCAACTGTACTTTACATGCAGGAAGGTTGGAGCAGCTAATTTATTTCTTTGAGTGGGAACCTCCAGTGTCCTAACCGTACATCATTTATCTGTGAGTAGACAAGTACTCTACAAATTTAAAATGTCATTTGAAATATTTAATACTGTATCTGAGGGGTTTCTAATTAAAGTGTTTTTAAACTTTGTAGAGTATAATAAAAAGTATAGGGAAGGAATCAATAGAAGATAATTTGAAGGGATAAATTGAATTTTTTATGCATCATCTTAGCCAAAAGGTCAAGAAATGATAGAATTTTGTTTAAAATTGATTAAATCTTGTAAAAAAAACAATAGAAAATAATGATTGGGAATTTAATTCCAAATGAATAATCAATACTATACTATAGATTATGAAAAAGTTTGAATATGTTGAAGAATTTTCCTTAAAGTTGGTATTAGTTTTAAACTTGCTTAATTACAAATACAATATTGTCTCTTTTTTATAATCAAAGCAAATTTCCTTATGCAAAAAGTCCTGAGGAAAAGAACAATGCAAATTATAGTGAGGTGATGCAGAATAGGGTACTTTTCAAATACATCTGGATTATAGATTTTACTGTGTTTGGTTTTATGTTCACAGATAATTGGGGCCAGGTATGCGGTCATGTAAACAGAGTAGATAAAGTATATAAAGGGAATAAGCCGACGAAGACTGCTATTACACATGTGACCGTGTAGTTGTTATATCGTGAGGAGACGTCAGTGAAGGATGCATGCTGTAGTAGTGTGAACAGTTTCGTGGTTAAATAAGAATTCAAATTTTTCATTAGGGACTTCCTAATTTACACCAGATACTTTAGTGTTAAGGAAATAAAAGACATACAATGGAGGAAACTAGAGTGAAAAGTGGTAAGGAATGAAACATTTTCATATTAATAATAGCATGTTTCAGTCTGGTTCAGTGTCTGTATGTTTTCTGCTAAATGTCTCTGGATATTCAAACCACTGAGAGTATCAACATGTTAAAGTAAAATTGTCTGATTATGATAAATTTTTTAATAATTAAGTTTTCTTTTAAGCCAACAAACAAAATTCCAGAGCCAGTAAATCTTTGAGTTTTACTTAAGCCTACTTCTAAAAAGTTAATTATCTTTACTCTCAAATTTTTGCTTAATTGCTGTAGGTGTTCTGAACAAAGTTTATTAGTCATTTCTTCAGACACATTTTTTCTTCTTATTAAACCTGTTGATACTAAGCTTAATGTATAAAGTATCAGAATCATTTGAAAATTGTCTGATTTAGTCAAATAGCTAAAATTAGAGTTAACATTTTTTAGACTTAAAACATCACTGAAATATTTGTATGATCGTGTAAATTTGGTTATTTAATGCACATAATTGTACTAGAAAATAACTGCTGCATCAGTCTCTGGTACAACATATCAAAATTTTAATTCCACTTGTTAAGCAATAATAGCCTAACTTTTCTCACTTAAAAAGATTTGCTTCATTATTTTATGGCATGTTAAAAAGGCCTAACATAATTGCATGTCAGAGATTGCAAGGATGACAGACTGAATTGAGCTTAAGTCCTTTTTTATTGTCACTTAGCTGTTACTGACCTTAGACAATTTACTTAATTTTTACTGGTCTCAGTTTTGAGATTTTTTCTGAGGACCAAATGATAAGAAAAAATACTGTATAACCAAGTGACATATTATAGGTTTGAATAAAATTCGATTTTTTTCTGTTATTAAGACCGGGGGATTGAACTCATAGTTTCATGAATACTAAGCAGGTACTCTAGAACTTAACTCCATCCCCAACCCTAAAAATGGGTCATGTAAGACCCAGAAGCTACCCAAGAGAGATCATCTAATGAAACTAATTAATGGATCTCATCCAGCATGTGCCCTTATGTGACTAGTTTCTTTTCACCTAGCTTTATGTTCTTCGGATTCATTTATGTAGCATGAATTAGGGTTTTGTCCCTTTTTATGGAGGTGATGTATCAGTGTATGCATATATGGCATATTTTGTGTTATCCATGAAACATTTGGATTGCTTCCTTGTTATCACTATTCTAAATAACGCTGTTAGGAAGATTTGTGTACAGGTTTTTGTTCAAACGCCTTTTCTCATTTCTTTTTGTTATCTTCATAAGAATGCAATTGCTGGGTCAAATGGTGATTCTGTTTAACTTATTGAAATGCTACCTTACTCTTTTCCATAGTGGCTGCAGTGTCTGACATTAGCACCAGAAATGTGGGAAGATTCCCCTTTAAAGTTTTTAATAAGTAGCCAGAGAAATACTGTTTAGGAAATACTCTTCTAATCAAACCCCTCCGTTTTGTAGAAAACCCCAGAGACTTGAGATGAATTGTCCAGGGACACAAAAGCGCAGCGAAGAAGTGATTGAGCCACTGCTGAAGCCCAGGCTTTCTCCCTCTGGATTTAGGCCTTTTTTTTCTTTCTGATAAGTATCTTTCAGTTTTATTTAGGGAAAAACCATTAGGCATTTATACTGATCGAATAGAGTCAGTTCAAGACAATTTTTTATTGTCTTACTACATTTTGGATTAAAAGTTCTGCACTGTTGTTTCTCAGCTGTTTATGTTCACATACTTGTCTCAATGGATTTTTTTGTTCCTGTCAAATGCAGGGCCTTCGTACACATTGGGCAAGTACTCAATCACTGAGTTAAAACTGCCAGCTTGAATATTTATTTTTAATTTGTTAGTTTGTTAACCAGTAATTGTTGCTCAGAATCTTTCATAAGCTTCTGATTATTTTTAGCAAATTCTTATTGACCTCGTCTATTGAAAAGCAAAGTTCAGAGATCTGAACTTTAGGTTCTTGAATTTAAAAAGTGAGAAAGAGGGACTGCAGATGTAGCTAAGTGGTAGAGAGTGAACAAGACCATGGTTTTGGTCCCAGAACCAAAGAAAGAGAAAGGAAGGAAGGAGGGCAGGAAAGAAAAACGGAAGGAAGACTACTCCTTATTTAAACAGTCCTAATGTTGAAATAGCTCTCTAGAAACTTCTTGCAGGTAGATTAGAGCAATAAATAAAAATAAAGCTAATTCAGAGTAGATGGTTATCATCATTGCTTTGAAACATCTCCAGAGATGGAGATTTCTAGCCTCCCTAGGTAATTCTAGTATTTATCCTTTTAGTCAAAGGATCCTTTCTTTGGCTACCCAAAGTCTTTTGGATTTGAAGATAGGCTTTTTTGTTACAGTAACTCTTGGTGACTGCTGTTACCTGTCATAGTCTTCATTATTTTATTATACCCTGCAAAGAGGGCCAAGTATAGAATGTACACCACAGGGAGAAGCGGGACTGGATTTTGTACCTGTGTATGTTTAAGTGATTGTATGCGAAAATTAACTTACTGATCTTTTTCTTTAAAATCGTATTTGTTCCCTTAACATATGTAATCAGGACTTAACATATTGTATGACATGTTAGAGATGGGAACTTTAAACAGTTACTACTGAAAATCAAGTAAGAAGAAATTGATTAAACTGCAGAATGACAATTTAAACAATAAAGAGCTTTGTTGTAAGAAAGTTGCTCTAGACTCGAGTTTATTACAAGAGCCCGATTTGCTGTGCTCCTTCCCCATTCTGCCTTGGTCTGAATACCCCTCTGCCTCAGTATCCCTTCTTTACCCATTACGTAGCACTTAAGTTTTTCTCCCTAGCCCTGGGGTTCCCATTTGTCTGTTTTTCTGTGTATGTAGTTCCTACTATTTGGGAAATACTATTCTAATCAACCTCCTGTTTTATAGAAAACTCCAGAGACTTGTGTCCTGTTTGTCTTGTCTTGTCTGTGTGGGATTCCAAAAAGAAATCTCATTATTCTCCCCTCTCTTTTTCATCTTTCTCTCTCCGTGTGCCTCTTTTTGTTTGTTTGTTTGTTTTGTTCTGGTTTTTTTGGGTGGTGTTGTTGTTGTTGTTGTTGTTGTTGTTGTTGTTGTTGTTGTTGTTTTGGGGGGGTTGGGTTTTTTTTAGGCAAGTTCTTGACCACTGTGGTGCCCTTCTACCTTCTCTCCATCTTTCAGAAAAGTGTGATTATTTGACTGGACTGATTGAGTTGTATCTGATTGAATATTTTAAAATTTCAGAATTGTACAGAATATTGAACTTACGTGGATGTGTGTTTTGAGTTAGAGATACAACATTCAGAGAACAGAACATTGCTTCAAGTGGGTAGAAAATTACAGAAGCATTTATGATGTACTTTTAAAGATGTGTCATTTAAGAACAAAGCTTTAAAAAATATACAGCTGAACATTCTGACCTTTGAAATTAAGAATTAGCTAGACATGGTGGCATATACTTGTCATTCCAACTACTAAGGAGACTGAGGCAAAAGGAACATAAGTTCAAGGCCAAGGTAGGCAATTTAGAGGGAGCTTCGCTCAAAAAAGGCAGAGGATGTAGCTCAGTAGTGTAATGCTTGTATAAGAAGTGAAAGGCCCTCGGTTCAACTCCCAGTACCACTAAATGAATAAATATGTGAGTGAATTTATTTTATATGGAACCAAAATAAGATTGAGAATGTCTTGGAACAATCTCTGGATTAGTGTTGCCAATAATTACTATTCATTATACTGTCATTCTTATTAGAGAGGAAAACATTGTTAGAATTCATTAATGAATAATTGAGTAAAGACAGTAAACTCATTTCTTTTATCATAATTAGCATTTTAAGACTAAGCCAAAGAAGTTGGCTACTTTCTGTGTGACATTAAAACTGCTAATGGTCAGAAGTACCATTGTTTTTACTGCCTTTTAATTTGATAGACTTACTCATAAGTATATATACTGATTTCATCGGGAGCCTATGTCATGTGGTATTTTTCATTCATTGTTTTTAATGGAAACATTCAAGACTGAAGGATAAGAGTACTTTGGGCCAGTTTGCCTTCCAGATAGAATGCTGTCTGGAAACTTTCACAGTTAAGTTGCTCATGAAAGCAAAGAGGATTTTATTTGAAAATATCCACTTAAATTATAGTTACCAGTTTGGGTACGTTACTTGATTACTCAAGCTGGTATAGCACCATCAAAAATACATTTCTCAAAAAAATTGTAGCCTTTGTATTCACAGAAATTTACAGTTTCTTCTTATTTTGCTGAACTTCCTCAGTGTACTGCCTAGCATACTGTTATGATGTCAGTGACAAAATACTCTGAGGAAATATTTAAAGATAAAGACATTTGGCTAAAATATCAAAAGTCAGAAGCAATAATATTGTAAAAGTAGCATTTGTAGGGTGAATTAAAACACAGGTCTATTACGTATTGACGTGTAAGCATGTACATTTAACTATAGAAGACTCCTCCAAAGGTTACGTAGTGGTACAGCTAAAATGTGTTGAGATCCTGTAAATTCTAGTCAATATACATTACATGTTGCTATATTGGGGAAAATATCTCGAGAATAGTTTTTTTTTTTGATAGATAGGTGATAGCTTGCAATCTGTAAAAACAAAAATAAAAACCCTTTCTGATGTGGTAGAAAAAAATGGCCTTAGAATTTGAAGAAATGGATTCTCTTCTTGGTGTCACACTTGTGTTTGACTTTAATGAATTCTTATCATTTTCTCCATCTGTAGATATTTGGTATGTCTTGTTTTTTTAATGGGGAAAATTTCTCAAGGATTTTATGAGGATTAAATAAAATAATGTGTGTAAAATATATTGCTTAATTGTGCTAGTCAGTAAGCAACAGCAATAGTTAATACGTAACTTAACCAAATACATATCCATAGTTTTTCAGTAATGGATGGTAATGCACAAATAAGTAGCTTAAGTGCAAGATGATTTCTCAAGGCATTCTTGATTAACAATGCACCAGAAAATAATTTTTACCAATGAAAAGCAAAAATAAGAATAGACTTCAAAGAACTGAATGAAAGTTGTAAAGAATGATAACTTAATAACTTACTTGGAGCAAGTTTCAATTGATCTCAATGCTTACCCAAGAAACTTGAACCTTATTCCCAGTTTAAATTTGTTAGTATTTCTAGAATTGGTATGGTTCTCAAATTTTTTCTCTACCTGTTACTGAGTCTTATTTCTGAATGTAAATAGGTCCTAGGCCATCAGCCTCTTGGGGAATAATTAGGTTATCTTTTGCTTTGACTTCCTCTTCCTGTGGAGTTTTTGGTCCAAACCTCCTGAATGAAAGACGGTCCTCCTCTTCTCTCATTTGTTTTCTGAGTTTTAAATTGTCATATGTGACCATAATAGCTTTTGACCTCCTCAGTATAAAACCATTGACCAGATTTTATTTTTTTTTCCTGGAAACTACATTCCATACCTTGGATCCTATCAGTACAGGAAAGGCACTTATCTCTTAGAACTTTAAAGTCATCATCTCTTTTGGACTAACCACAAAATTTATTATTATTGCATGAACGATACCAGTTCTCAACTAATCTGAAATGAAATCATTGACCATACTCCTCCTCTTTCAGTAAGCGTTAGATCATCCTATCTCATTTGCCTTGCTTCTTGCTGGCTTTTAACTGCAACATCTGAGTTCTACTTAAATGAAATGTTCTAAAATTTTGTTTTTTTATTTATTTTGTGGTGTTGGGGATTGATCTCAGGGTGTCTTCTCATTGAGTTACATTTCCAGCCCTTTCCCCCACCTGCCTTTTGAGATAGGGTCTCACTAAGTTGCATACCTTGTACTTGAGCCTGCAGTCCTCTTGCCTCAACCTCCCATAGTGTTGAGATTACAAGTGTATGTCACCACACCCAGCTCTTATTTTTCATTTTAAACGTGAAAAGGAAGAACACAACGGGCAGTTACCAAAATGAAAAGAATAAGTGAAAAAGTAGAGAAGAATTCAGTAATTAAGGGGATTTATTGAAGGAAGTACATATGAATACCTTAATATAGTCCCAACTGTATTATATGTTAAAATGATATAACTAATAACTTTATGTTAGTGTTCTAAGTCAGTGGTTCCTGGCTAAAAGAAGGTATATTATAATCAACTTAAAATATTACCATTATAATTTAGTAATTATGGGAAACACTTTAGTAGAAAAATTAAATAGTTGAAAGAAATATAAATGGCTATATCTTGTAAAAATATAGCCTTACCAGAGCACAAAAAAATTTAAAAATTGGTAATCTTTAATTTGATCTTTGTGAAAACAGGCACTCAGATTCATTGCTGGTAGGAGTATGAGTTGATACAAATTTGGAAGGGAGTTTGGTAGTTAGGTATTCAAGTCTTATTTGAGACAGAGTCTGGCTCTGTAGTCCATGCTGGCCCTGAACGCATTATGTAGCTCAGGCTGACCTCACACTCTAAGCAGTCCCCCTGCCTCAGCCTCCAGGATTATAGACATGTGCCACCATGCCCAGCTAACTTTTATATGGTGCTGCCAAGTCAAACTCAGGGCCTTGTACATGTGAGGCAAGTGCTCTAACCACTGTACTATCTCCCTTTTCTTAAATGTTTTTATTATCTATTCAAAATCTAATCCTGGAATTTGTTTTAAGGAGTAATTAGTGTAAGATTGCAAAACAGTGCTTATAGTCATCTGTATGGTTAGACCAGCATTTTAAAAAACCACAAAAAAACTAGATAGTATCATGAAATAATGCCAGTTTTTATAGCTGAAAGAAACTGTTTTAACCATAAGATAATTTGTTCTCCTTAGAGTTTAAGAGACCCACTAAAAGAAACAGTTACTTTTGGGCTGAAGTGGTATATTGGTTTTAGTCAGTGATGAAATCTAAAGCACCAAATTTTTCTCATTTCCCTTAGAACTGAGCTTTTCTCTTTTAACAGTTAATAAAAGTTTTCATAGGATTCTCTCCACTCAAGCAGGTGTCCATAACCCCCTTAAAGTTGTAGCCAGTTACTTTAACTGCTGTGATGGTTTTGTAATTTTCTCCTTTTAAAATATTTGTTTTCCTCTTTTGCCGTAAAAAAACTTTAAAGCTGATAAATTCTTCATGCCTTTAAGGGACTGTTGAAACCTCTTTGAATTTGATAGACTCTAACATTTCATATTTTTCCTACTTATTCTTAGATATTATATTAGTTTAAGGTTAATTTTTGGTCATTCCCTCAGATCTTGCCTACTTCTACTTCTGAGTAACTTTTTTAGGTCAGCCTGGTGACAGTTTTGACTAATGTTTTCCAATTTTGATTGATTTTTTACTATTGATAATCATGTGTTTTTGTATATATATTTTTAATCAGAGCCAAATATATATCTTGATAAGGAAGACTGAAGCTATTCTGATTTTGAAGAGAAAAAGAGAACTTCAATAATCAGTTAACAGTGGAGCTGGAAGAATGGCTCAGCTCTTAAAGTCTTGCCTAGCAACTGCTAAGTCAAGTGCTAAGTACCCGACTTTGATTCCCCAGCACCACGTGTGTCAGGCGTGGTGGTACATGCCTATAATCCCAGCACTTGGGAGGCTGAGACAGAAGGATTGGGATGAGTCCAAGGCCAGCCTGGGCTACAGAGTGAGACCCTGTCTCAAAAAAAAGAATCAGTTGACAAGCTTTTAGAACGCATTTAAAAATGTAACTGCTAAGAATTGTGGGATACAAGATAATAAATAGGAATGAATAGCTTTTCTGCAAGTGCACATGAAGAAATCTGATAACTAACATGGGGAAATTTTTTTTCTGTGCAACTATGTGAGCAGATAGTATCCAATATAAGTGTTTCCCACTCATTTAAAGTTTCATGTTATTTAGTTCCTCAGTAGGACTATTTGTTTTGGAAAAGTACAAAAAGAGAATGGGTGATGTACTGGAAAAATAATTCATAATGTATTTTAAAAGTCAAGGAAAAATTTCAGAGTGATGACTTTTAGTGTTTATGCTTCTACACACACAACTGTGTTGGGGAGCAGGAAGGAGACTCCTCGTTCTTTACCATGTTGGAATCACTGTTTCCCAGTAAACAATGCATGTACTGTGATTCCGGAGGCAAAAAAGGAACTTCAAGAATCAACTGACAAGCTCTTAACAACTATTTAAAAATAGGACTGCTAAACATAGTGGGATGCAAGATTAAGAGTAAGAATCAATCATTTTTCTGCAAGTACGACATGAAGAAACCTAACAAAAAACTTAAATGAGTGTTTTTTATGTAGCTATGTAAGTTTCTATGTTAGTATTTATGCATAGTGATAGGCGTGATATGTGTACGCATGCCCAGAACTTCCACTACAATTTTAGGAGATGTATATGATTATTTGCTTTACAGACAGCAAAAGAAGTACTGACAAATATAAATAAACTTCAGTCTCTTTCTGGGAAATCGAACCTAGGGTTTTGCTCATGTGAGGCAAGCACTCTAACCACTGTCCCATGCTCTTAGGTCTGAAGTCTTAAATGATTTTGTTACCTAGTCAGCATCAATTCTGATTCATTTCATACTGTTGATAACCATAAATTCTCAATGTGTGTATTTTCTTAACTAGAGCTAAACATTTATCTTAATTAGGAAGACTAAAAGCTATGTTGATTTTGGAGGAAAAATTAAGGAAATTAAGATTTTTGAAAATTATAAATATTGGTGAAAATATTCCTAATGGTATATAAATTAGTAAAAACTTCTGGAAATTGGTTTGTCTTTTAAAAAGTGAGCATATTATGTAAAAGTTCTAGGAATTGTTTTAAGAAAACATCAGAATCTCAAAACATTTGTGTGCAGTAGTGATTACTGTGTGTTGACTTTTATTATTAGGGTAACAAAAGTGGAAGCAACTTAAATGTTCAACTTTGTGAGAAGGTTATTGTAATTTATGGTTTAGCTATATAAAGTGTCATAGAGCCATTTTGTTTTAAAAGATTAGTGATGTGAGAAAACAATAACAGTGTGATAAAAAATGTCAAGATAGGAAAAAAAATATTTCTAGGGGACGGGATTATTGATGGTCTTTATTCATTTCTCCATTTGTTCTTACAGTAAGCATGTTTAGTTTTAATATAATTTAGTTATATAGCTTTTAGAGCTTTACTTAAAACTTAATAAAATGACATTGATTGGCAAAAATGTAAATTATTCTTTTTAAAGAAATTTTATGTCAAAATACATGTTGAATTAAGACTGAGACAATTTTTCACACTTTTTCTTTCTCCTACCAGAAGTGGAAGACTTGTTTTCTTCACTTAAACATATCCAACATACTTTGGTAGATTCTCAGAGCCAGGAGGATATTGCACTCCTTTTACAACTTGTACAAAATAAAGATTTCCAGAATGCATTTAAGATACACAATGCTGTCACAGTGCACATGAACAAGGCCAGCCCACCCTTCCCTCTTACCTCCAATGCACAAGATCTTGCACAAGAGGTATGTACTCTGAGCATGCTAATACCATCTACAAGGTAGGTATTAGTGATAGCAAGGCAATATGATCAAAAAATAATGATTTGATTATAAGACTTTTAATCATTACTGATCATGTTAATTTATTGTAGTAGAAAAAATTGCTATTCAGATTATATTCTAAAAAATAGGTACTTAGTTCAGAGTCACATTTCTCTTTCATGAAAGGAGTTAATTTTGTGTACAAAATTATAAGGATGGCAGGGGCTGGAGGAATGGCAGTGATTAAAATGCTTGCCTTACAAGCACACAAGGCCCTGAGTTCACTTCCCCAGCACCACATAAGCTGGGCATAGTACTACATGTCTGTAATCCCAGTCCTTGGGAGGCTGAGATAGGATTACCTTGAATCCAAGGCTAACCTGTGCTACATAATGAGTTCAGGACTAGCCTGGATTACAGAGCAAGACTCTATCTCAAAAAAAATAAAAAATTCAAAATTGTAAGCATGGATAATAACAAGATTTTAGTTACTAGAAGGCAAAGTTTTTAAATGCTGTGAGTATGTCTATTCATTTTAAGTAATTATAAACGCAGATAAATGAATACTGGTAAGATAAAATTGTAACTGATAATTGGGGACCATACATATATAACTTATAAAATTTATTACCTATAAGTATTTTGAAATTTGCCCCCTATAAAAACTGTGAGATTGTTTTGAACTATAGTTTCAGTATACAGTGAGTTTTTCTGTTAACATGCAGACTTAAATTCTTGGTTGTATGTTTGTGTCTGCAAACATATTTTAAATTGAAAATTTAAAGAGGGTATAAATAAACCATCTTGTTTTGGAGGGGGCAGGCATTCTGTCCCTGTTATAAGATTTAAATATTATGATATTATAAAAATACCATGCCAGTGTATTCCATTGAATCCATACACAAGACAGCAAATAGGTGTATGTGGGTACGACTTGCAAAGCTACAGACCTGTAAATTAGGTTACAAACTGCTTTACTGATTGGCACAGAGTGGTCCCAACAGAACGTGTTTTCTTTAAGATGCCCAAGATGGCAGAGATTCTATATGCAAGCAGGACAGAGAGAAACTTAGTGTTGCCTGTATCCCAGGAGAGTGTGACCTAAGGCCCCACTCGTAGAGGGGCAATTTTCCATCTACCAGAATTTGAAAGCGTTGTTTAAAACCTATTCTTGAGCTCATCTTTTATTATTGAAATTAATTATGCAGTGTCTTTATTAAAAGAGGTATCTGGTATAGCTCAATGATAAAAATCACCCTGGGATCAGTGCCTACCACTGCAAATATATACATATTCACATGCACACAAACGAATTATCACTGCAGTTTTATATTAAAATTATAACTTCTGTGCAAGATTTTTTATTTAAAAATTGTATTCACTTATAATTTAAGTGGTTTTCTGAAAATTACTTTGTTTTTACAGATATTGAAATAACCAACATTACTTTAATCATACACTACTTACAAATAAAGTGTGATTCGTAATGTGTGGGGCTGAAAGGAATACTAAATTAGTTATTTCCTTTTTTCCCTCCATGGTAGGAGGTTGGTTTAGCTACTTTCTGGTTTTTGTTTTTCTGGATAGAACAGTGAATGTAGAAAAGAGTGAGAAAAGCAAGAATTCATAGTTACTCAAGTTGAAAATGCTTAAGAAAATGCTTAAGAATTGTATTAATTTAGTGGTGGTGGCATGTGGAAACGTTAGTGACCTCAGGCTGAAACTAGTCTTAAAATGAGTGCAAGATGACTAACCTCGTCAGGGCCACATCATTGGCTGTGCTGCTATATGAATTGTTTCCCCTGGAATTATGTAAGCTCATGGCCGGGAAGTATCCCTCACTTCCAGTATGGTATGCTTGTGAAAAAGCATGTACTGTACTTAGACCTTATCAAGGAGGAGTGTTTAATCTGCTGATAAAGTTCTAAAGGTTAAATGGACCCATTGCTTTTATTTTACTAGGAAAAAAAATTATGTAGTCACCTAATCCAACCTTTCTCCATTTTTTATTATTGTTGTCATTCCCACTTCGTGTTTAGTGAACTCAGTCTCAGGAGGATACAGTCCTATCCACGATTCAAAATCAGATGTGTTCAGTGGTATAAAATGAATACGTTACCTGAGAAACAAGAATAAGACAGTTCAGGTAGCAGGGACTTACTAATGGTGAGTCAAAATAATTGCAGAGTTTTCTTAATAAAGCAGTATGAGCAGCTTGATTTCATTGTGGTAGAAATAAATATAAAGGATAAAGGATATATCGTTAGCCCTCCATATCAGCTGTTTTTGAATTCTGACTCAGTTAGCTTTGCTCTGAAAAATAAAAGAATCTGTGCTGAATATGTATGGGCCTTTTTCCTTGTCATTATTCCCTCAATAATGTAATATGATAACTATTTACATAGCACTTATGTTAAATATAAATAATCTAGAGATTTTGGAAAAAGTAAGCAAGTATAAAAATAAAGGATGGATATCTACCAAAGTGATTAGGTATAATAAAAGTCCTTCCTATTGGATGTTTTCTGACCTTTCACATTTAACACATACTGTTTTTGTAAATGTCTCTGAAGACAATTAGAAAAAGTAGTACAGCAAGTCAGAAGTGAGTATTTTTAAAGATAAGCTATAGAGCATTTTCACAGGACAATGGAAAGGAGCCACTGGCACATGAGAACAGCCTAGGTCTTTGTAGAAGAGCTAATGATGTATGTTGACACTAGAATAAGTAACATCTGGATCAGTGGGGAAAGGAATCAAGACTTTAATTTTATTAGAAGGTAAGATCTGAGATGTTTAGGAACTGACTTACAAGTAGAAATAGCAAAACAAAAATGTCTCGTACAGAACATCATCATTGAGTTGATTTATATCTTTTTGTATACTCTTGGTAGATTTTTAATCCAAAATCGTCTTTTCTTCTAAGTGTGCTTTCTTCGGCAATCAAAAGATACACAACAAGGACTTCAGATTTCATTTTACATTAATGCAGATTTGAAAAGGAAAAGACTTTTAAAAACCAACTTTTATTTATTCAAAGTTTCAGATTATGGTTTTTGTCCATTAGTAAAATTTTAATGGAATGAAGAAGATAATTATATGTGGTGCTGAGCCTGTTTGTAGTCTACTATTAGAAACAGATTTTTCTAGATACCAAAATTGTAGGACTGACTGGCTTTGCTGAAATCATTGCTTTGACATACTGGTTACGGTTACATTAGCTCATCCCAAAATTACTATCTTTTGAATTTTTACAGAATTACAGGATTTTTGTTTTAATCATGTTACTCATATTAAAAGTTGTGATTTATAGCTAGTCATGGTAGCACATATATATAATTCTAGCACTCTGAGAGTTTGCGGCCAGAGGATTGCAAAATTGAAGCCCAACCTGGTCAACTTAGTGACTTAAGGAGACCCTCTCCAAAACTAAAACTTTAATATCGGTCTGGTGGTGTGGCATAGTGTGAAGGTCCTAGATTTGATCTCTAGTACACCCCCCACAGAAATTATGCCATCTGCTTGCCTCCTTTCCTCCATTCCTCCCTTGTCGCCCTCCTTCCCACTGGGCTGTATCACCAGCCCGGACCCCCTAATATTTTTTTATTTTGAGACAGAGTCTTGCTAAGTAGCTCAGGCTGAGCTCAGATTTGCAGTCTTCCTGCCTCACTTACAGTTACGTGCTACCACACATGACATTGATTTACATCTGCATTATTTTGTCAATAGTGACAATTTTGGTTTGGCTATCCTCATTATTACAAAGTACTAATTTTAGTGTAATGAAGTTTGTCTGCCTGCCTCCTTCCCTCTTTCTCTCCTCCCCTCTGTTTTTTCCCTCTGTCCCACTGGGCTGTATCACCAGCCCAGACCCCCTGATATTTGTGGAATAGAAAAGGGGAAAAAGTCAAAAGTATTAATAATAAAAGTCCTCAGTGTAATCTTTGAGGGGAAAGCAGAGGAAATTTTATACTTTTAAATATTTATGGTCCCAGCAGTCGTGTTACAGGCCTATAATCTAAGCACTCAGGAGGCTAATACGTGAGGATCACAAGTTCAACACACGTCTGGGCTACATAGTTCAAAATTAGGCAGGACTACATGGCAAGACACACTTTCAAAAAAGAAGATAGGTAGAGAGACAGATGGACGAACAGACGGGCGGGCGGACAGGCAGGCAGGCAGGCAGAGATAGCTAGATAAGGGTGGTGGATGGTGGATGGTAGATAAGGGTGGATATGGTAGAAGAAAGGAATTAAGTAGTTTAATTGGGAGGAACGGTAGACTTTGTCATATCAGAAGCTGCTTCTTTGAAAAGAAAAAGAGACAAACCTTTGACAGGTTAGATGAACTGGAAAAAAATAACAGCCATAGGAAAGGAGTACGAATGCAGAACCAGAGTGAGCTTCTTTTACCAATTTCTTACAAGTATTTTACCATTTTATTTTACTTTACCATTTTGATTTGTACTATTAAAAAAATTGCATAGGTGGGGCTGAAGGAATGGCACAGCAGTTAAAGCTCTTGCCTTGCAAGCACAAGGCCCTGAGTTCCGATTCTCCAGCACCACATAAAGCTGGGCGTCGTGGTGCACATCTGTAATCCAGCATTCGGGAGGCTGGGGCAGGAGGATTGCTTTGAGTCCTAAGGCTTGTCTGGGCTTCATAGTGAGTTCATGACCAGCCTGGGCTATAAAGCAAGACCCTGTCTCAAAAAAAAAAAAAAAAAAAGCATAGGTGCTGCTTCTGTTTCCTGTAATATAGGAAAAAAATAATCTTTGGTTTTGTTTCTTAGGTACAAACTGTTTTGAAGCCAGTCCATCAGAAAGAAGGACAAGAATTAACTGCTTTGCTGAGTGCTCCTCATATTCAGGTAGAAAATGGAAAGAGCATTACATATGTTATTTTTCCTTCACCCAGCCTTTATATATATATATATATATATATATATATATATATATATATATATATATATATATATATATATTATAATAATATATATATTATATATAATATATATTATATTATAATAATATATATATTATATATATAATATATATATATAATCAGTATCTCTAAGGTTGGAGGAGACCTCAACATAATCTACCCAGTCTTGACATTTATAAGCCCCTCTGCAAAATAATTACTATTACTGGATTATAGATGTTCTTGTTTAAAATTTACCAGATTTATTTTTTGAAACTTCTTTTAAAACTGGACAAGAACTTCTTTTTTTGGTTATGTATCTTCCATAAATTTTAATTGTCTAGGTGTTTAGGCCTTTAAGTTGCTCTTGTTTTTTACATAGGTTAGTCAGCATTTGGGCTTTTCATATTCCATTACAGCATATGCCTTGATACACTCATCAAATCTTTAGCTATCAGTAACTCTGAAAGATCAAGGGTTGCATCTGTACTTGAGTTGCAAAGTTTGGAAACAGAGGATTACATACAACTGATGGTAGCAGTTTTAATTATGAGGTTAAAAATCTTCAAAAATAAGACATGCTATTACTTAAAGCACTATAATTTCCTTGAAACAGGCACTTTTACTGGCCCATGATAAGGTTGCTGAGCAGGAAATGCAGCTTGAGCCTGTTACAGATGAGAAAATTTATGAAAGCATTGGTCAGTATGGAGGAGAAACCGTAAAAATAGTTCGGATAGAAAAGGCTCGTGATATTCCATTGGTAAGTGTCCCACATCTCTAGTCTTTGTTTCCACACAAAGGCCTCACCATCTAGTTGACACCTAAATGTTACCGTCTTAGTCGTTTTTCTCTTTTGAGGTTAATTTGTTGGAATTCATTTTGTGTTCTTATGTCTCTTACTCAGTTGACAAAAATATCTTCTTTTTTTCCTCTTATCCATAATTTGATGAAAAAATAATTTCTGAAATATTTATTAAGAAAAAAGGGATAAGAATTTATTATTCACAGCTTTTTAAAGACAACAATTTAGACTTTTGACCTTTTAATATGGTTATAATTAGCTGGGCCTGGTAGTACAGGCCCATAATTCCTGCACTGGAAGGCTGAGGCTGGAGGTGGAGAATTACAAGTTTGAGTCCAGCCTGGGCAACTTAATGACACTGTTTCTCAAAATCAAAAATAAAAATGTGCTGTGATCTAAGTCAGTGTGAAAGTCCTAGGCTTGATCCCCAGTACCACCAGAAGGCGGGGGGCCGGGGGGGGACAGTTAAATATGAGATACAATTAATAATTTTTATATTCCAGATATTCTTAAAAATATGATTTTTAACTTGGTTTTATGGTTTAACTATAAGTCTCTTTTCTTTGGTTCGTTTGTATTGTTTTGTCTTTCCATTATTAGAGAAACATTCCTGAATCCTGATTTCTCTCATTGTGCTTGGATCATGTAGCTTATGGAATGAGCAGTTATTTTATAGTCAGTTATAAAACTAGTTCTCCCTACCAAGAGAATAGAAATTGGAGAAATTAAGATAAAATGGAAAAAGAAGCTTAGGAGAACAAACTTACTCTTCATATACTCAGTTTTTGAACATGCAGTTTTCAGTCATGCTTCTTATTTGTGTAATATTAATGTTTAATCTGTATCAGATACAGTGACAATATTTAATATTTGAATAGTGAGCCTTGGTAATCATCTCCTCCTCATATTTTGAATTTAAAAAGGCTCTGTATAGTCAAAAGTCACGTTCAGTAATTATGCCTAAGTGTCATGTAACTCTGAATAGGCTCTAGCAAATACAGAATAAATGTTTTAACAAGGTTTCGCACAGTGTTTTCAGGAAAGTTCATTTTCTGCTGTTCTTATACTGCAAAAGTCTGCTTGATGTCAGAATTATAGTAGACTGTCTGAAGCTGAAAATATGGAGGAAATTATCATCTTTCAAACCTAATTTCAATTATTGCTCCAATTATGTTAGGTAAATTTTTTCTTAAGATAATAAAAGGCTAGTATTGTTGGACAGAAGACACTCAGAATTTAAAAATGAAGGAACGCTTAGCCATTAAAAATGTATTTTATGCCTAAAGTAGTTGTTGACTATTTTAGGGTGCTACAGTTCGTAATGAAATGGATTCTGTAATCATTAGCCGAATAGTAAAAGGAGGTGCTGCTGAGAAAAGTGGTCTTTTACATGAAGGAGATGAAGTTCTGGAGATTAATGGCATTGAAATTCGGGGGAAAGATGTCAATGAAGTTTTTGACATATTGGTAAGTTGTCGCAAATAAAATAGCTGACACCTTTAAAAGCAGTTTTCTTTGTTATTAAATTTAAAATGAAATATTCTAAAGCATTTAAGAAATACCTCTTTCAGTCTCATCACTTTAGGAGTTTGAGGCAAAGGATCATAAGTTGGAGCCCAGCCTGGCAATGTAGTGAAACACTATCTTAAAATAAAAAAATAAATAAATAGGGGCTGAGCTCAGTGGAAAGGGGTTCAATTCCAAGTACTCTGTGAAAAAAACAAATAAATAGAACAAAATAAAGAACATAAGGCAGTTTTTAGCCATATTTTCCTATAATACAGTTTTTCCACAGAATTTCTTAGAATTTTTTTACTTTGAGCTTTATTATTATCAATATATTGCTAGTGGCTACTGTGTTAATATTTAGCTCTAGTACTTTTCTGTAATGGAAGAAAGTTCTGTTGACTAATTCTTCTTCCTTGGCTGGATATTGAACTCAGGGCCTTATGCATGCTTGGCAAGGGCCCACCAGTGTGCTGTCTCCCAAGCCTGTACAGCTGTCTTTTCTGTGCAGTTTATGCTCAGTTTGCACACATGTACAGATCAAAATGTATATTCTTAATTAATTAGAATTAGTTGTTACAACTGATTACAACTGTTACAACTTCTGTCTAGTGCTAACTGTTGTAAAATTCTCATATCCCTATTCTTTCTCATCTACAGTTCATTGCTTTAGTAGAGCAAAATACCATCAATCATTTTTCCCACAATCTTTATTAATATATATGCAATACATAATGTTTAAAATGAAATTGTTTTGTGCACATATATATCACATCAACTCTACAATCCCTTTCCATTTTTGGCTCTCCCATACCCTCCTTATACCCCCCTAACTCCCACTATCACATCCATTTGGTTCTATAGAATGCCTGTTTCCCAAATCAGAGAAACCATGCAATATTTAACATATTTAATCTTCAGCATCAGACTCTCTTCTCCACTCAGGTCACCACTGTAGCTCCACTTACAACTCTTAGTGGCTGCAGTGGTCATATATATCTTGAAGCCTCCTCTCTGAGTCCAGCAGAGCCCTTTATTGGGGCTATCTGCCAAAAGTTCTTTTTTTGTATATCTTACTGTATCTTTGTAGAGATTCTTTAACCTGGCCTCAACCACCAGTCCATCTGAGAAAAGAAAAATGACAATGTAATCCATAAGGCTAGTAAATATGAGAAAGAAAAAGAGAGAAGTTAAATTTCAGATGCCTTAGCTGAAAAAAAAAATGCCTTAGCTGAGAACTGAAAAGTAAATGCTTGTACATTCAAAAGATACTCAGGTTATCATTACATCAGTCATTTTTCTTAGGATAAACTTACCTCAAAGACCAATTAAATGAATTGCTACAGTAAATGAACTGAAATCTGTATCACATAAGTATATTACACTTCAAGTAATAGATAAAATAGGATACTTAGTTATTTCAGAATTTTTTAACTTTCATAATTTACTCACATTTCACTAATCACTAATGTTTTGCCAAATTTGGTTTATCATTTTATCTACCTACCCATTTTTAAATCCAGGCACACATATTCTTAAAAGATTTTATACCAATTCCCCATGTTGAACATAATTATTATGTCTTACAAACTAATGTATTATTATAAATAATAATACTGTGGGGAAATTTCACAGATTTTATAAAAATAGCTGGTAGTGTTTTAGAAGTATACCAATAAAACGATTCAAATTCCAGTCTCTCTTTCTGTTACACTTTCTCTTCAGATGTTTCCTTTATTCCATGCTTTTTGGTGCTGCTTGTCGCTCTGCCTATCTCGAAGATTTCTTTAAGTATTTTCTGCAATGCTGGGCTAGTGGTCACAGATTTCTTCAGAGATTGTTGATCACGAAAATTTTTTAATTCTCCTTCAATTTTCAGAGATAATTTTCCTGGGTAGAACAACCTGGGTTGATACGTGCTGTCTTTTAAAGCTTGAATGATTTTGCTCCAAGCTCTCCTAGCCTTTAAAGTTGAGAAATCTGCAGTAATTCAAATGGGTTGCCTTGGTAAAATAATGCTGATGTTTCTCTTGCTGCTTTTAATATTCTCTCTTTATTTTGTATTTCTGAGGCTTTCGTTACGATATCTTGTGATGAGCCTTGTTGTTGCTTGAGGTTATTTGGTGATTTGGTGTTCTATAAGCTCTTTGTACCTGAAAATTAATTTCTTTTTCTAGATTTGCGAAATTTTCTTGCATGATTCTAGTGAATAAATCCTTTATACTGCTGGTGTTATCTTCTGCTCTTTCTCTCACATCCATAATTTTGAGATTGGTTTTATGTGAATCATCTATCAACTGCTGTATCCAACTACTTTGCTCATTTCTAATTCTGAATTCGTGCCTAATTATAGTATTTGTTTCCTCAGCCTTGGATTCAAGGTCTGAAATTCTGTCCTCACAGTGTTCAAGTTGACTTCTCCTGCTTTCAAAAGAGATTTTTATATCCTGAATTTCATCTAAATTTCTTTTCAAAATTTCCACTTCTCTATTAAAATGTTCTTTCATATCTTGCAATTCCTTGTTTACTTCAGCCACTTTTTTATTTGTGGCTTCTATATGCTCAGTAAGCTTCATTTCCATTAAGACCACTATTATTAAGTTCTTCTTTAAGCCCAATGATCAGTGCTTGGATTTGTTTGAAGATATCTTATTTGAACTGGTTGTTCAACTCATTTATTTGCTTTTTTGACTTCCTTCCCTATGAGTTCCACTATTACAGGGCCCATGACATTAGTTTCTGGGGTTTCAGATATCTCTGTGGGTGTCCTTTGCCTTGTTTTCTTCCCATGTTTTTGTTGGTGAGGGACTTCACTTTAAAGTTCTAGCTGAGAGGTTTCTTTGAATTGCTATGATGGTGGAGGGTGGATGGGGGGAGCTGCAGTTCCTCTGAGTTCTGTGCTGGGAGGGAGTAGACAGTGAGGGAGGACCTTTCAGTCTTTTGCCCTCTGAGGTATCATGATTCCACACCCCACCCCACCTCCGCCGCCCCTTAAGCAAAGCTCTCCTGCCTGTCCTGGCTTCCCTCCCTCAAGGGTGTGTTCTCACCACCCTTTGAGGTAGTCCCACTGTACCCAGCCCTTCAGGAGGTGTCCTTTCTCTCCTCTCCACAACTGTCTATTTTGCCAGTTTTTTGCTAGGCATTGCTTAAGAGTGACCCCAAAACCCTGCTGCACACTCTTCTGAGCTTTCTTTTACTCTAATCAGTTCAGTCTCAGGCTACTTTTTTTTAAATGTCTCCAGCTTACATCATTGCCTGTTATGGTTGCTGAGTGCTGCTTCTGATCTATGCCTTTTCTAGGGGAAGCTCACAGTGCGTTTGTAGTATGCACTACCCACAGACCTGTTTTTGGAGGCTGGGACACCAGTTGCTGTCAAATTCCAGCAGAAATTGATCGGTGCTTACCTTGGTCTGAGGTTCCAGTCTTCATACTTCCCTCCATCTGTGGATGCCAGCAGCTCAGGGCCGCATTCAGTTAGCTCCTGTTTTCCTCTACTTCCATTAATCTCATTGACCATTTTTAACCCATTATATTGGCTTCTCTTTTTAAGGGAACTCTAATGCCCTCCATATTAGCACAAAAAGTTCTGATTACTTTCTAGGCAGGAGGTATTCAAATTAAGCAGTCAGTATACTGGGCAGCAGTAATGAACCTAGCAATAATCCTTTATGGCTAAAAGTATCTAGATTGCAAAAACATCGTATCTGGGAACTGAGAATATGTGCATGTAGAACTCTATAGGGCTTAGGTTTGAGCATGATGTACATACCTATAATCCCATCTATATGGTAGGCTGAGGCAGGAGGATCTCAGGTTTTAGGCCCACTTGGACAATTTAATGAGATTCTGTCTCAAAATGAAGTAGAAAGGGCTGGAGCTGTGGCTCAGTGAGAGCACTTGCTAGGATGTGTGAGACCCTACGCTCCATTGCAAGTTAAAAAAAAAAGGGGGAATATTGCCCATAAAATCACCAAATTATTTTCACAAATATTTTAAAAATAATCTCTCATGTTTCTATTACAGTCTGATATGCATGGTACATTGACATTTGTTCTGATTCCCAGTCAGCAGATCAAGCCTCCTCCTGCCAAGGAAACAGTAGTAAGTGATTTTTTTTAAATGTTAATTATTTATTGTTCCATAACATCTGTTTGCCTCTGTTTAGGAAATGCCACTGTGTTTCTTGCACTCAAGTAAAGAGTAATTTTTATTTAAATATAAAATAGCAATACTTCCAATTTAGTAAAATCGGAACCTTTTGAAAATAAGAAAATGCTTGTCTCTGAGTTTTTATGATTTCTGACATTGAACTTTTTTGCTCTAGTTACAACTGGGCTTAATTTAGTTTAAACATACTTAGTATAGTAGAAGTAGTTTTATAAAATGGGGAGAATTGGTCTTATAAAATAGGTACAGCTGTAACATAGAGTATACTGCTCAGTTAAAACTATTGAAAGCTATACTTCAATTACTATGTAAGCCAGCAGTTTCACTCCTACATATCCAAGAGAACAGAGAATATACATTCAGAGAAGAACTGTACATTGGTAGTCATACCAGCATTTCTCGTACTAGCCAGAAAGTAGAAACAAACCCATTATGGTTTATCCAAGCCATTAAAAAATGATAGACTTGGGGCTGGGGTCATAGCCCAGTGGAAAGAACTTGCCTGGCATGTGCTCAGCCCTGACTTTTATTCCCCAGCAGCACATGCTGGTAGCACATGCCTGTAATCTCAGCTCCTGGAAAGCTAAGGCAGGAGGATTGCCAAGCCTGGTCTCCAGAGTGAGTTTGGGACCAGCCTGAGACCCTATCACAAAAAAAACAACAACAACCCTCACCCCCCAAAAAGTCTTCATATTCCTGGATTAAATGAA
Source organism: Ctenodactylus gundi (assembly GCA_004027205.1). Taxonomy (NCBI): domain Eukaryota; kingdom Metazoa; phylum Chordata; class Mammalia; order Rodentia; family Ctenodactylidae; genus Ctenodactylus; species Ctenodactylus gundi. The sequence goes on from PVKB01000325.1 coordinate 732,867, forward strand.
AACCTGACTTATTGCATCTATTGTTATTCTTAACTTGTATAGAAACATAATAATTTTGAGAAAGAATAGTTTCATTTTCTCTCAATATTTTATCACTGGTATGCTTTATACTTTGACTGTCATTCCATGTTTTATTATTATTCTTTACAGAATATATTAAAGTTATAATTGCATCTGCAGCCGTCCTTTGTAATTCTTTAGAAGAAGGGAAATGTCTACAGTTGGTCTCTGAGTTCAGACAGCTTTCTTTTCCATGGCCTTTCCATGGATCTCTGCTATGAATAAACCCTGAACTTCAAAATTATTTCTGAAGACCGAGGTGATAGGCAGAGGATCAGAATGTGTTCTTACTTAAGTGTTTGTAGTTATCCATTCCTCCTGGGTAAATGACTTGTCTTTTGAGAAGGAATGTCAGAAGTTAAGCCATTTTATCAACATTTCTTTTGTGCTGTGCATGAAAAGTTTGAAATTTTCTAAAAGAAACATGACTTCTTAAAGGGTAAATTAAGTATTATGTTGATACCTGCTGCTTCTCATTATATGCAAGATTAGATTATTGAAGTAATTAATTTGGAACACAGATTGCATCAACATCATAATGAAGTAAATATCCTTCAGTGCTTTTGCAAAACCCACTCTTTCTTATTGAATGTCTTGAGGGTTTGTGAAAAAAACATAGATTCATGATATACAATCTTAGGAGGTACTTAACTAGAATATAAAATTGCTAGAAAACAAAGGGGTAAAGAGATAAGGGGGAAATAACACATACAGTCTTTTTCCTTTCAAGAAATCTCAATTGCAGGCTAGGGTATAGCTCTTTGGTAGAGTGTTTGCTTGGCATGCATGAAGCCCCGTGTGGAGTTCCCAATACTGCAGAATCATTTAGTCTGTCAATCAAACCAGTATGTTGAGGATCATTATTATATAGGTCAGCATCTGACAAGAATAACAAAAGGTATCTTTCTAATCTATGTTTTGTTACATTTGACAGAAGCATGTATTTAGATAAATATACAAAATAGACATTATCTGAGGCACCAGTGTAATCACTTGCTAAATTATAATGGCCTGTGCATCAAGAATGAGGTACCTTAAAAAAAAAAAAAAAGAGGTGCTATTGGGGCTGGAGGTCAAGTGCAAGACCCTGAGTTTGATTCCCTAGCAGCACATAAGCTGGGCATGGTAGTGCACACCTCTAATTTCAGCTGTGTGTTCGGGGCTTGCCTGGGCTACGTACTAAGTTGAGGACCAGCCTGGACTATACAAGTGAAACCCTGTCTCAAAAAAAAAAAATACTCTCTTCAGTTGCTAAGTTGCTATTGTATCACATCACAAATTGGCTGCTCTTTCAGTAGCAGAGGGAAAAGAGTCTTAGCCCTTCACACTTGGCTTTCTGAGCAATTGGCTCCCTTGTCTTAGGGAGTATTCACATTGTCAATTTTTGTGATTTCTGACTCTTCTCCCCTCACCCCCCGCACCCAGAAAAAAAGATCCTGGCATGGTGCTGCATACAATACTATGAGGCAGGAAGGCCTGGTTACAAGTTCAAGGCTAGAATGGACTTAAAAAATGGTAGCGAGTGGGGCCATAACTCAGCAGTTGGAGTGCCTACCTACCAAGCCCACAGCCTAGGTTCATTCCCCAGCACCGCATAAGCCAGGAGGTAGTGCATACCTATAATCTTAACAGTCAGGACGCTAAAGCAGGAAGATTGCCACTGAGTTTGAGGCCAACATGAGCTACATAGTTCAGGACCACCCTCCTAGCCTTGACTACAGAGTAAGAGCCTGTCTCAAAAAAGAAATTAGATTTCCCAAATTAGCTTATAAAACTTTAAATTTTAATTTCTATTCTTTAGTTGAAATAATATAAACATGAAGGACATAGTAGATTTTTTACCCTTTTCAACTAATATAGCAGAGTATATTACAATGAAAGGGGAAGCTCCCTGCTTACACTGGCAGATTTTTAGGCTGTTGGTTATTCAGATATTAGCTCTTAAGATTATTTATTCTGTGTCTAGCAGAGGAGATTTGAACAATGCGGTCAGATGCAGTGGTTTCACTGTTAAGGAAACAAAATATTTTTTATCTGAATTTTTCTCTCATTTGGAAGATCTTGAATTTTATGGTACATTTTTTTAGGGGGTCGGGGCTGGTGGTACTGCTGATTGAGCCAATAACCTTCACACCAAGATACGTTTCTGGTCACTTTCTTCTTTGATGATGAGGAAAAAGGAATCTCAGAGTTGGGGGGAAGAGGGAAATAATTTAAAAGTTTAAAGCAATTTTAAAAACTGAAGATTACCCTGAAGTGGTGGAACTCAGGGAAAGAAGTCAGAAAGCAAATAATTGAGTTGAGCAATCAGTTCAAACAAGTTATCCTTAAAGAAATCCAAGCATTAATCAGTGGGCTTAAAGAGGAACTTACTAAACAAATAGTGGTCTGAATGGAGACAGAGCTTACTGAGCATATAGAAGCCACAAATAAAAAGTTGGCTGAAGTAAACAAGGAATTGCAAGATATGAAAGAACATTTTAATAGAGAAGTGGAAATTTTGAAAAGAAATCTAGCTGAAATTCAGGATATAAAAATCTCTTTTGAAAGCTGGAGAAGTCAGCTGGAACACTGTGAGGACAGAATTTTCAGACCTTGAATCCAAGGCTGAGGAAACAAATACTATAATTAGGCACAAATCCAGAATTAGAAATGAGCAAAGTAGTTGGATACAGCAGCTGATAGATGATTCAAAGAGAACCAATCTCAGAATTATGGATGTGAGAGAAAGAGCAGAAGGCAGCACCAAAAGTATAAAGAACTTATTCACTGAAAACATACAAGAAAAATTTCCAAATCTAGAAAAAGAAATTAATTATGAGGTGCAAAAAGCATATAGAATACTGAATAACCTCAACCAACAATGAGACTCGCCATAAGATATCATAATCAAAACCTCAGAAATACAACATAAAAAGAGGATAGAAGCAAGAGAAACAGACATTATTCTACTTAGGCAAACCCATTTGAATTACTGCAGATATCTTAATGCAAACTTTAAAGGCCAGGAGAGCCTGGAACAAAAATCTTTCAAGCTTTGAAAGGGAGCAGGTATCAACCCAGGTTGTTGAATCTAGCAAAATTATCCCTGAAAATTGAAGGGGAAGTAAAAATTTTTCATGACCAAGAATTCCTAAAGAAATTTTCAACCTCTAGCCCAGCACTGTAGAAAATACTAGCAGGAATCTTTGAGAGAGGCAGAAAAACAAGCAGCACCAAAAAGCATGGAGGAAAGGAAACATTTAAAGGAAAAAGTGTAAAAAAATGTAGACTAGTATTTGAATCATTTGATTGATATACTTCCAGAACAGTATCAACTGTTTCATTAAAATCTGTGAAATTTCCCCACATTATATGTAATAGTATATTAGTTTGAAAGACAAAATAATTTATTCAATATGGGAAATTGGTATGAAATCTATAAAAATATGTGTGTATGAATTTATGGATGGATAGGTAGATAAAATGATAAACCAACTCTGGCAAAACATTAGTAATCAGTGAAATGTTAGTAAATAATTTATGAAAGTTAAAATCTGAAAACTGAGTATGACATATCTGTAGCATTAAATGTAATTACTTATGTGATATAAAGTTCATTTAATGTGGTAATTTGATACAGACTTAAGTTCATTTATTATAGCAATTCACTAACTCTGTCTTTGGTGTAAGTTTATCCTAAGAAATCTGATTGATGTAATGGTAACCTGAACATCTTTTGAATATACAAGCATTTACCTTTCAGTACTCAGATAAGGCATTTGAAATTTAACTTTTTTTTCCTCACATTTACTAGCCTTCTGAATTACATTGTTATGATTCCTTTTTAATGTGGACTGGTGGGTGAGGCCAGGTTAAAGAATCTCAACAAATAGATCTTAATTAAAATGGTGGGGAAAATATAAAAAATTGTAGATTAATCTACTATAATGAATACAGAAATAAAAATATAAGAGAAAATCATTGTAGAGCATTTATGCCTTAGGAAGGATGTAAACTGAGGAACCGTTATCCCTTTATCATATTCCCAATTCATCATTAAGATTTCAAAAATTGGAGATAAGGATGTACCTCAGATGTTAGCTGCTTGCTTAGCATGGGCAAGATCGTGGGTTCAATTCCTGAGCTCCACACAAAAATTAGCCAGGTGTGGTGGCTGACTCCTGTAATCCCAGCACTTGGGAGGATGATGCAGGAGGATTGCCTTGAAATTGAGGCCAACCTGGAAGATCCTGGGTTCAATTTCTAAGCTCCACACAAAAATTAGCCAGGTGTGGTGGCTGATACCTGTAATCCCAGCACTTGGGAGGATGATGCAGGAAGATTGCCTTTAAATTGAGGCCAGCCTGGTTGACATAATGAAATAATGAGTTCAGAACCAGCTTAGACTATAGAGTGAGACCCTGTCTCAAAAAAAGGAAGAAAGAAACACTGTACAGGTGAACACCTTACAGGTTGTAAGAAAAACACAAAAAGAAAAGAGAGTTTGTGATTTGGCTTAGTGCTGTGGCACTAGCCTAGCAAGTACAAGGCCAGGATTTGGTCTTTGGCACGAAAAAAACAAACAAACAAACAAACAAACAAACAAACAAACAAAGAGAGTAAGGAAGGGAAATGTTGAGCCAGAAGGTAGTTGTGTCTAAACTTTCTTTTTTAAGATCTCTCTGAGTTACAAAGTTGCCCATGTTGGGTTTTGACTTGAGATCCTCCCAGCTCAGACTCCCAAACTGTAGGGATTATAGGCCTGGGCCACTGGCTCCTGCTCAAATAATTCTGTCATTTGAAATTCAAACAGATTTCATTTGGCTTAGAATTTGTAGTGGTTTGGGTCTGGAGTGTCCCCCAAAAGCTTCATTTACCTGTGGATACCGTGTACTGTTGGGAGGTGGGGCTTGGAGCTAGACCAGGAGGAGTGGTGCCCTTCCTTCCACACATGGCTCATGCGAGCTCTTTCTCCTGCTGTAGCCTGCACCACTTCCAGCTGTCTGTCTCTGAATAGACAATGACCTTCTGAAACTGTGAGCTAATATAAATCTTTCTTCCCTGAAGTTGTGGGTGTTGGGTATTCTGTTCCAGCTGTGAGAAAGTAAGTAAAACCCCACTCTTTTGAACAAACACACTGTACTGAAATTATATCAGCATTAAGCCCTGAAGCATTCATTCCTAGGAGGGTCTGCTTCTCTTAAGTTTATCTTTGTTGGGGGCTGGAGGAATGGCTCAGTAGTTAAAGCACTTTTCTAACAAGCGCCTGGGCAGATACTGAGTTCCCGAGTTCAGGTCCCCAGCACCACAACAGCCAGGTGTGGTGGCATACACTTGTAATCCCAGCGCTTGGGAGGCTGAGACATAAAGATTTCTGTGAGTACCAGGCCAGCCTGAACTACGTATGGGCTACAGAGGGAGACCCCATCTCAAAAAAAAAATTTTTTTTTCTTAGTATGAGAAACAAAAAGCTAGTAGAGAGAGAGGATAGGTGGAAATAACTTCTAGCACTGACAAGAATTGATCAGTGGAGTATGCAGATAGAAGTTACATAATACATGTTAAGGTAGTACCCAGACTTTAGCTTATTTGATGACATGCTTAGGAAAAATTACGAGCTTTCACTCTTATTCTTGCTCTCAGTTTTAGGGTACATTTTAGATGAAGCTGTATAAACTTGTTACCTAAGCAAAGCATGCCCACCATACTCCTTTTCCCAGCCTACACAAAGAGGGACTGACCAGCCATTTAAATCCTGATAGTCAGGGGTTGAGAATTGCCTAGGCAAGAGTATGTGGAAAAGCTGCACTGGATGACTTTGTGGGCCTCTAGCGAGGTCATAAACCTGAGTGTTCCCTCCTTGTCTTTTTGATAGCGCTCTCTCTCTCGCTCTCTCGCTCTTTCTCGCTCTTTCCCCCCTCCTGCCATTCCTCCCTACCCTCCCCCTTCCCCAGGGACTTCACACTAAGCTGTGTATCGGAGCCATTTTTACGTTTTATTTTGAGACAGGGTCTCCCTAAGTTGCCTAGGCTGGGTGGGTCAAACTTGGCAGTCCTGCTTGAAGCTTCCCAGAGTGCTGGGATTCTGAGAAACCCTATTAAAATGTAGAGTCTGGGTCTCTGAGGTGCAGCACAAGAATTCAGCATCAAAACACTTGTAAAAAAATACGTTAGGTAATGTCTTAGTTACTTTTTCGTTGCTGTGACTCAATACCTGACACCCACAAACTCGGGAAAAGAAAGGTTTATTTTAGCTCACAGTCTCGAAGGTCACGGTCCATTCAGCGGCGGCCGGCAACAACCGAAGTACGTGGCAGAGAGAGAGAGGTGGAGGCAGCTTCCCCGACAAACAGGAAGACAAGCTGAGACCAGTTGAGACTAGTCCCTGTCCTTCAGGAAGGCAGGTGCAGTTTACATATCCTTTCAGGTCTCTGCCCAGTAACCAGTCCCTCCTGCATCCAGGTGTGGCCATTACACACCATTAATCCTAACTTAAATGCAATCCATCCCTCCAGACCAGACCCCAGTCCACCAACATCACATGGTTCCATTAAAATACATGAGACTTTTGGGAGACACTCCAGATCCTAACCACAACAAGTAAATAATTCCTTTCAGTGAGTGATTTGGTAAGACCCCTCAGTGAGGCGGACAGGTAGTTCAGTTTGATGGATCTCTGAAAAGACTGATTTGCACTATTTCAAGTGCTGCCTAAAATTACATGGTTACATTTCCAAAGATTTGTGCTTGGCGTGGGGGTGAGATTGGCTTAAAAAGTAACAATTTTAACAGATTTGGAAGCATTATGAATCAACAAGGGTGATACTTAAGCAGCATTTTTTAAAAGCGTGTTTCTGGATCATCCTACACACTGGATACTTTTCTCCTACTAATACTACAAATTTATATGTGTTTTTTGTTTTGTTTTGTTTTGTTTTTGAGGTAGGGTCTCCACTCTGAAATCCAGGATGGTCCTGAATTCACTGTGGTATAAGCCCAGGCTGCCTCAAACACATGGCAGTTCTCTGCCTCAGCTTCCCGGGTGCGGGATTATATGTGTATTCTTTTTCCAGTCTCCCAATTCTTTTGATTTATTCTTCTCCTGCATAACTTTTCCACAGTTCATTGTTGGTACTAACGAACCAAGTGCTCAAGATTTCCACCAAAACACCCATATTTTCACATCAAGAATAAGCTGCTTAAAACACTGCCTATGTTAGATAATAGCCATATTTGATCCAAGACTGTGTGTAATTCTACTTATATAAAGTAAAATTCAGTGGAATGAGTGCTTATAGAAATCAGGGTAGCACCATGGACAGCATGATGTGGGTCTTGGCTGAAAGGGACATGAAGTGGGGCTTCTGAGGTATGATACTCTAATTTTCTAATTGGATGCTGGTTACACAGGTGTGTTCATTCTGTGAAAATTTTATTGCATACTTATGTATATTTGTACTTGGGTAAAAATATCGATGAAAAGTTATTTCCTGGCTAACATGTAAGTTATAAGTTTTAGCTGTCTTTTTCTTTTTCTTTGTCTTTTTTTTTTTTTGATAGTACTGGAGATTAACCCCCATGGTCTTATGCATATTAGGCAAGCATTCCATCACTGAGCTACATCCCTAGCGCTTTTATTTTTTTTATTTTTTCTATAGTTTGTTTTGAGATAGGGTCTCCCTAAGCTGCTCAGGCTGGCTTAGTTTTCAGTGTGGGGCCTCAGTCTTCTGTCTTCTACCTCCACCTTCTGAGTAGCCTAGGTTACTGGTATATGCCACCAGGCCCAGCTATTTTACATTTTTAACCAGATTGTTTTTTAACTTCGGTTTTGCTGTTTGAGTTAGAGGGCTTTCTTCATTTCCAATGTGTGGTAGTTATTAAAAATATTTTTTGAAATTGAGAAGTTGTCTTTAATAATACTTCAGGCCAAATTTCTGAAAGAGGCTCTTGCTGTCATCAGGATTCAAGGTTCCATGTGATGGAGACATGTCGATGTGTACGTCATGCAGTGCACTGTGGATAGAGATTAGTCAGTCTTGTTAGTATTTTGCATGCTTAGAAAAGATCCTGCCTGACTTCTCCAAAGTGACCAGTGTTATCTTTATGATAGAAAGCTTAATTTATGTTGAAAGTAAAAAAGTTAAGAACCAGCAGAGCCAGCTGTGGTAGCATGGGCCTATGATCCCATCACTCTGGAAGCTGACATAGAACATGGCAAGTTCGAGGCCAGGCTGGCCACTTGGCCAGAACCCCTCCCCAGCAGAGTAATACTTGAATTGAAACGGGCTCAGAATTCTAAAATTCTTAGACTGTTCATTATGCCCAGATACACAGTTTAATCTGTGTAGGGCAAAAACTCTCTTTACATTTAAGTGTTAGGTTTCATTAGATGAAGGTAGGCTTCTTACAGACTTTGAAATGCCATCAAAGCACAGTGGAAGAAAAGCCATAGGAGATAATTTATATTTCTATGAAGTTCATGCGAGTTTTTAATTACTTCTAGTGCAAAATAGCATGGCACATCTTTATTTTCTTATGAATAAACACATTATCAGCAAAAATTATAATTAGTACTGTTATTTCAAAGCCTACTAAGTATACAGGCAGGAATTGATTATAATATTGAGTAATTTTAGCAGTTTGGGGTGTTGCACAAACCTTCAGAAGAAACACTCGGAGGTATTAAGACACATTGGTACTGACAGTAGGGTTAGGCGGTTCTGATGGTCCAGGGAAGCTGACATGCACCTGTTTGCCTGAGGTGTGGTGACGTCTAGAGTCTCCCTTTCCTATAGCTGCATACATTATCACAGTGTCCGTTGTCTTCACAGGCCAGTTTCTGTTCATTTTCTCTTCAAGCCTTTGGGGCACCTTTGTGCCCCACTATAAGGTAGCTGGGACACTCCAATACAGGTATGCAGTCAACTTAGAGAAAACAACAGATAAGCAAAAACTGCTCTGAAATACTGTTACTTAACTGCCCTTTTAAATAATTTTTGCATTGATTTAAAAAATTATGCCACATTTTATGTGCTGTTTTACTATTGTTTTTATTCCTTTTTTATCTTTTAGATCCATGTTAAAGCTCATTTTGACTATGACCCCTCAGATGATCCTTATGTTCCATGTCGAGAGTTAGGTCTGTCTTTTCAGAAAGGGGATATTCTTCATATAATCAGTCAAGAAGATCCAAATTGGTGGCAGGCCTACAGGGAGGGAGATGAAGATAATCAGCCTCTAGCTGGGCTTGTTCCAGGTAAGAGATGATGTAGTAGAAGAATATAGTATTTTTTTAAAATTTTACTTACTTATTTTGAGACAGAAGGTCTCACTGTGTAGCCCAGGTTGACCTCAAACTTGTGATCCTCCTGCCTCATCCTCCTGAGTATTCAGATTGCAGGCTTGTGCCACCATGCTTGGCTAAGAGAACACGTAAGGAGAGTGTGCTTCAGTGGTACAGCATATGCTTAGCATACTCAAGGCTCTGTGTGCAGTCCCTAGCACACAAGAGAGAGAAAAACTGGATCTGGTGGCACGTGCCTGCAGTCCTAGCACTCTGGGAGGCTGAGGCAAGAGGATCGCGAGTTTGAGTTCCAGCCTGGGCAGTTTAACAGTTTTGTGAGACGCTGTCTCAAAACCACAAACAAAATGGACTGGAAGTGGAACTCATTGTAAAGACCCTGGGCTCACTTCCCACAAGAAGGAAGGAAAGCAGGAAGGGGAAGGAAGAGCGGAGGGTTTAGGTGACCAGAACCATTGCCAAGTTGTAGGATAGTGCTTGCTACATAGTAAATGTTCAGTGAAAAGTTTTTAAAAGTTGAACAATTAAATTTTCTAATACTGGTTTATTATTTATCATATCTGATTTAGAGTTCAATAATGTAGGATTGGTTGAGTGGGGTACATGTTTAAAGGCATGTGTATCACAGGTGACATTATCCTCCTATAGCAGACGGATTAGGAAGGAAATCTGGTTGGAAAATTGTTTATAGTGTTTTCCCCTTGATTGGAAAATACACTTTTATCTTAAATTTTTACTCTTTTTCTTTCTGCAATTAAGGAAAAAGCTTTCAGCAGCAAAGAGAAGCCATGAAGCAAACGATAGAAGAAGATAAAGAGCCAGAAAAATCAGGTTAGATACATTTGACATTAATAAGGAGATTCTTGGGTTTTCATCTGGAACCATATTTAAATGTGCATATCATTTAAAACTGTCAGGAAAGATATATTCAGGGAAAGAGTGATATTCAAGAGGCAAATGTGATTATCGTAGGATAGTAAAGAAAGATGAACGTGGTAAAGTTATATCTACAATGTGTAATTAATGGGAAATAAATCAGTGCTTTACTAGAAAATGTTTCTCATGAATAATACAAACAGCTTGAGTTTTTCAGTTTGAACCATGTAATTTTATTCAGTGAAACAAACACCATATTTATACTTATTTATCATTGCAGGAAAATTATGGTGTGCAAAGAAGAATAAAAAGAAAAGGAAAAAGGTTTTATACAATGCCAATAAAAATGATGGTAAGTTCTACTCTGAGGTATAGGTGGAGTTATCTCTGAAAGGAGTCTAAGTCTTGTACTAGAAAGAAATTAAACTGGTCTTTTCAAGTTTTATCTCTAGTCCTGTTCTACCTTTCATATAGTTAATAAAGTGATTTACTAGAAATTATTTTTTGTGTCCTGTTTATATTCGGAGTTTCTGGAAAAGCTAAAAATAGAAATTCCACTATACTTCTTCTGAGTTCTTCTTTCTGGAAAAGTTAAAGATACCATCTCATAGTGATACATGCATACTTAATGTTCATAGCAGCACAACTCATAATAATCAAATTTTGGAATCAGCCTATATTCCCATCAACAGATGAGTGGGTAAAGAAAACGTGGTGTATATATATATATACATATTGGAGTACTAGTCTACCATAAAGGAGGATGAATTTCTGTCATTTTTCAGAGAGTGAATGCACCTTGAGGCCATAATGTTAAGCCAAATAAATCAGATGCAGAAACTTATATATCACAAGGATTTTCCAATATGAGAATCTCAAATATAAATAATTTAAAGAGCAAAATAAAAGAGAGGTGATAAAAAACAGGGAGGTAGACTTTGTGGGGATGGGAACGATGAGGATGGGGAATAGGGACGGCAGGGCATGGAGGGGAAGGGGAAATAAAAATGATTTAAGATGTGATATGTGTATGTGCCCGTTTCCCAAGTGGGATGTAATTATTATGTATTACAAACTAATCAAAATAATAATGGAGGGTCAAAGATAACGTGCTAGTTAGCATATTTTGTATTAAGGTGATAATGTAACTTTTTTCTATTTGAACTTTTTCATTGAATCATTATTTGCTTTTTACAAAACAAGTGTGTTAGAAGTAAAAAAATGAAGAGTTCATTTATAGGAGTTTACATCATATGGGCAACTCACCCCATAGAGCCTACTTACTCGCTGGCTGAGTCAGACACACAGGAATGTTTTCAGTTTCATTTTGATTGCTAAGATTACAAGTTTTAAAATTGTGGCTTTTTCTAAAATCAAAAGCTCTGTTAACATTGGTAACAACAGTAAGTTCATTTTGGGTAACCTAATAACTGAGCGAGACACTTCCTTAAAATCAGAATTTAAAACTATGGGCTGCCGATACAGCTTAGGGTGAGGCTGTTGGTCGACCTCTAGAGGAGGAGGGGAAAAGGGAGAAGAAAAGGCATACATTATCAAAAATTCTATCCAGCGTTAAATCTGAAATTCAACTTTAGTAATTCTTCTAAAACATCCTTTAGTGGTAATTGACAGATTATATGAGCTTATTGGGTTTTTAATCTTATCCTTTATAGCTAATTAGTATCTTTTTTTTTTTTAGGAAAACTAAAATTAATTGATCCAGCCCTAAAAGCTACTATACTATAGAAAACCTGGCAGATGCGAAATCTAAATAACTAACCTTAGTAGTATCTGCTGTATGGCACGGCGGCAACTATGTGTTTTAGTTCTCATAATAAATTCTCTCAGGTTACAGATTAATAGATTCAAGTTTAGCTATTAGTGATCTACTGAAATTCTTCCAAGGTAATAAACAGTTAAGCTGGAATTTAAACAAATACAGTTTGCGCTCCTACTCTGTGCCAGGTTCGGCTGAGCACTGACAAGACCAAGGTGATCCCTGCCCCCTTGCAGCTTCTAGCTGAGCATCTGACTCCACGTGACCCGGTGCCCCTCCCCAGGCTCCAGTGAGGACATGGCAGGGTGCTAGTTGTCTGCCTGTGTTTTACCACCTCACAGTTCTGGTTTCACTAGGATTATGAGCTGTAGGAATGCCACCCACCCATCATAATTTAGGCATCATCTTGAGTCATAGCTCTGGGTTGGTAAAGTATTAGTATCTGCATTTTACAGAAAATGACAGATAATTTTATTAGTTTGTCCCCTGGCACCCTACTCTCTGTCAAAGTATTCATTCCAACCACTTTTAGGTAAGGATCAGTATAACTGTATCAGATATCCACAGTGTATGAAACTAGAGGAGTAAACATTTTCTGCAGGGATTAATATATGGTGTCTAATTCACTTTCATAGTTAACCTAGCAAGAATACAGGACATGGGAACATGCTTGTGATACAATATTATCCATTATTTCTATCATGATGCCAAAGTTAAGGATTTTAATAATCATACTTCTTTCCAGTTTGAAGGGAAGGTCTGTAGGAATCTATATTTTATGACATGGCAGTAGTTCTGTCTTAAAGGCTTAACTTTTTCTTTCCCAAAGATTATGACAATGAAGAAATCTTAACTTATGAGGAAATGTCACTTTACCATCAGCCAGCTAATAGGAAAAGACCTATCATCTTGATTGGACCACAGAACTGTGGCCAGAATGAGTTGCGTCAGAGGCTCATGAATAAAGAAAAGGATCGCTTTGCATCTGCAGTTCCTCGTGAGTTTGGCATATTCTCATTTTCCTGTGTTTTGCAGTTTACTACAACAGATACTTAATAACTTAGGAAAATTTTTCATTTATTTCATTGAAACAATTTTGTTAATGAAAGAGGAACTTGGCAGTTTATTAAAGGCATTTCTGGAGAAATTTAATGTTTCCTAACTATATGGCAGTAATTATTTTCTAAATGAATTTCAGTTTAGGCCTCTTACAATTCTCTGTTCAAGAGGAATGAGCTTCTGGTTCTTTAAAAATAGAAATTTAGACCAATTTCTGAAAATATAAGTTCTGTTTTAAAATTATATATAGTACCTAATGCTATGGAAATAAACTTTAGGAAAGATGGTCATTTCCTAAATGCAAGATGAGGTAATTTAAAGGGTAAGCATAAGATAGATTAAGGTAATTAAATATAACCATTATGGAACTCTTAAACACATTTTTGTTAAAGTCAAAATTTTGAAAATGAGACCAGTGTTAAACATGTGGGCTCTTAACATTTCTTTGTGCCTTTATTTTCTCATCTATGTTATAAAATAAAAATTCTTCTGACTAGACACTCTGATCTCTGTTCTTTATTTCCAAAGATACAACGCGGAGTCGGCGAGACCATGAAGTAGCTGGTAGAGATTACCACTTTGTTTCACGGCAGGCATTCGAGGCAGATATAGCAGCCGGGAAGTTCATTGAGCATGGTGAATTTGAGAAAAACCTGTATGGAACCAGCATAGACTCTGTGCGACAAGTGATCAATTCTGGGAAGATATGTCTTTTAAGTCTTCGTACACAGGTAAAGTTAGAATTTTGATTTAGGATGTTGAACTTAGAGCGCATATTTGCAAAGTAATCTAGTAGAAGCTATTTTAGTCCAAGAACAATAGAATGTCATTTAATTCTCAAACCTCTTCCCTAGTGATTTGCTATACAAAATCGAATTAGTTGCTAAATCTCTTACTTTCCAAATGTGTATGTTTTCTGAAACTTAAAATGTAGTAACTGTGGTTCTGATAATGCTTTAGGTATTTTAGAACTATAAAAGAATTTCACTTTTCAAATTCAAATTGAGGAAAATTAGGCATTTTAGCAGTAATTTTTAGGAATTTAAAAGTCATTGTTCAAGTATCAAAAATAGTCCATGAATACTTAGTTTTATGTAAATAATGAAGCCTCAGTCAATTTTTAATTGATAAACTAAACAGAAATATATTAAACAATGCAGCCTTTGTTTTCTGTTTAAATAGATAAAAGTAATTAAGAATCTGGGGTTTTAAATTTTGTGTTTGAGCTGGGCCTGGTGGCACAGACGTGTAGTTCCTGTACTCTGGGTAGCTGATCTTAATTTTGAGCCCAGATTGGGCACTTTAGCAACTTAGCCAGACTCTGTTTCAAAATAAAAAGGAGTAGCTCAGGGGAAAACCCTGGGGGTTCAGTCCCCCAGGACTGGGACAAAAAGAACAAAAAAAGAAAGAGTATTTGTTTTGGGAAAGGTTTTTTTTTTCATCTTTATCATACAACTTTTTTTAATGTGGTAGAGTTGATATCAGCTCAAGACATAGTGTTCATTAAAGAAGTGTACATACAGCAATGTTAACTCTAAAATGGCCGTCTTAAAGTAGTAAAGTAAGTTATTTTCTCAGTAGACAAACGCTTTAAGGCTATCATATTTCAGTTGTAAACATTTGATTTAAGAGAAGTATGTTTTACTGAATTCCTTTTGAGTTTCTTTTTTTATCTGGGATAAGAGATTTAACCAAAGAACCTAGTGATTAAATAAATTATCATCTTAAAGTTTTGGGTTGTTTTGTTTTGTTTTTTGAGACAGGGTCTCACTACAGATCCAGGCTGGTCCTGAACTCATGGCAGTCCTTCTGCCTCAGCCATGTGAGTGCTGGCTACCCCACCACACTCTGCCTCTTTTAATGTTTTCAGATAACATAGGGCATGTCCCTGTAATCTTAACATTGGTACAGTGTTTCAGTTTGAGGATCCCCAGTGATACAATGGTAAAGACAAAACGAAGGGCAACATAGCTCAGTGGTTACAGGGCTTGCCTAGCATTCTTAAGGCGCTGGGTTTGATTCGCCAGCTCCACATAAGCCTGGCATGGTGCTGCACACCATACCTAGCACTTGGAGCTGAGGCAGGAGGACTGCCTGAGTTCAAGGCTAGCCTGTGCTACATAGGGAGTTCAGAACCAGCCTGGATTTTAGAGTGAGACCCTCCCTAAAAATTAATTAATTAGTTAATTAATTAAATAAATTTAAAAATACATAAATAAGACAAACTGAAAAGCACAGCCGTTGATTCAGTCGTTTCCTTGGATGTGCATTTCCATAATTTTCTTTGTCACATGTAGGTAGATTTTTCTTTCTGATTTTGCTTGTGTAAGTCTGACACATAGACAGTTACCTGATTTAATTCCTCCAAAATGGATTTTTAATATAGCTCTTATGATCTGTATATGATCTAATTAGCAGAGGATTTTAGCATCATATATCTAGCATCCTTTAGTGTCATTCACTTATAGTTCATCACATAAAAGAGCAAACTTATACACACTGCATATATAGCTATATAATACATTTTCCCAGTGAGTGATTTTAAAATACACTGAATTGTTTATAGATGTGTTTAAAAATAATAATAGGCAATATTTTTAAATGAATTGTGTTCCAAGTGTATTACTGAGTAGTTTAATAGTAAGAATTATTTTTAAAACCAAGTATCTCTCTCTCTCTCTCTCTCTCTCTCTCTCTCTCTCTCTCTCTCTCTCTCTCTCTCTGTATTTTTAAGTCTTTGAAGGCTCTACGGAATTCAGATTTGAAACCATATATAATCTTCATTGCACCCCCTTCACAAGAAAGACTTCGGGCGTTATTGGCCAAAGAAGGCAAGAACCCCAAGGTAAAGTTGTTACGTGATTGTACTGTTCCTTTGAAGACAAACATAAAACAGTTCTAATCTAATCTATCACAGTGTTTAAAAGCTACATCAACCTCCGCTTGCAAACTGACTATTCTTCCAGGAGTACCACTTGCTTAAAAATTGCCATACTGGCCACTGGTTCGACCGTGGCAGCTCTCCAGAGCAGAGGGATGCTTCTCTTGTCTCTGTTAACATTTCCTTTTGGAAACCTGGAGTATGACAACCAGTAGGGTTCCGTAAAACTCCTTTAATCTTCATAAGCATCTGACATTTCCACTATCTACCCTAAAGTTCTAAGCAAATTCTTAAAGATTACCCACTTTTCTCTAGCTATTTCACATGTGAAGGGTCTAGAATTGGGTCTTTTTCCATTGAATTTTTGTTCTTTCCTCTTTTGGACCTTCTCACATGAACTGGAACAGAAAAAAAATTTTAAGTTCCTCAAGATCTGTTTTGTATACTGTTAAGGTATTCCATGTTATGCTAAATGTTACTAATTAAAGGAGTGATAACAGTGATACATTAATCAGAGTAGTGTCTTTAATTTGTAAAATGAATATTCTGTAGATGACTTGCTCTGCCCAAGTAATATTCATGGTTATTTTGCTATTTATTTTAGAGAGAGATCAGCTAACAATGTAACTTAGCAGTATAGAGCTTCTGTAGCATGTGCAAGTCCCTTAGGTTTGATCCCTAGCACTACAAAAATTAAGAGGGGAAAGGGTCTCGCAGGTGGTCTCATTTCATTTGTTTATGCTCAAACCTCTTTATAGTCTATAAAAGTAGCACTTCTTTCCTTTGATTCTTGACTTTTCACCATGCACATTAATCTTCCCTGCCAGGCCCCAATATATCCTTTTCAGTCAGTGTCTACTTAATGTTTCTTATGCAATCTATGTGTGAGGTGCTATTTCTCAGTGCTTTAAGATACAGACATCAGAGGCTTTCCCATCATGTTGGTATAAGTCTGGTTCTTTGTGTCTGCCAAGACAAAACAAGCTAGCTAGTTAGCTCTCAGGCCAAATGGTTATAGTAGTAGTTCATCCTTCATTTTTGTAACATATTTGTAAACTTAAATAGCTGTGCTTTCGGGTATTTCTTGTCCCTTGGCACTTGGATAATATAAAAGAAACATGGGATATAGATCCTACATATTCTTGAGGAACATCAAAATATTGTAAGGAAAGCAGCTTAATACCATATAGAAATTAGTGCCCACACTTATAATAGCTGAATCTTGGAAGCAGCCCATATGGGTGAATGGATAAAGAAGATGTGATATAGCCGCCACCATGTGTGGTATAGGTGGTGCTAGATGTGGTGTAGTGTAATCCTAGCACTTGGGAGGCTGAGACAGGAGGATTGTTGTGAATTGTAGGCCAGCCTGTACTACACAGTGAGTTCAGGCCCAGCCTGAAAAGAAAGGGAAAAAGGCATGGTATATTTACACAGTGGAGTACTACTCTGCCATATAAATAAAAATAAATTTGAATCATTTGTAGGAAAATAAGTACACCTGAGACCATTCCGCTTAGTGAAATAAATCAGACACAGAAGGTTAAATATTATATCATATGGTTTCTCTAATATAAGAAACCAAACTATAAAAGCAGTGAAAGAGAGATGGAAAAAAGAAAGATGATAGATTTTTGTGGAAAGGATGTGGGGAGGAGGGTAATGGAGTAGGAAGAGGAAAGAGAAGTAAATAAAATAAACTTTAAAAAAATACCGCCCAGTAACTCCTTAGGTAGACGAGAAGCATGGTGGTTGCTCAAGGAAAGGGACACACCCTAATGCCAGGTTGGCCTCCGTTTTGCTTTCTCGACCTAATTTTCTTTTGTTGTGTTTACTTTTGTCTGTTTGAGCATACACATGTGTTTCATGTTAGACTTTTCTCTCAGTAATATACAAAGGCCTTTGTACTTCCAAAATATGTGAAGCAACTTTATTTTATCTCTGGCAGTATTCTTCTGGAGGTTCTATCTCTTCTATGGTTAATTAGCTGAACAAAATTGAGCAAGGTTTAGAAAAATGCATGTTTTTAAAGCAAAAGAACTTAATGCCAATATATTTTAACAATATGCTGTACTTCATTAGAACTCCTAATTCTTTTTAATTTTGTTGACCCATACATTACCTCAATATGTGTGCCTTTTAATTATAGTTTACTGAGTTTTGGCAATGTGTATACCTAAGTAACCCAGTTTTAGAACATTTCTGTAACTCTAGAAAGTTCTCTTGTGCACCTCTGAAGTTAACACTCCTCCATTCCCCTGAGTATCACTAATCCACTTCCTATCATTTCCGATTTGTTTGTTTCTTCTAGAAGCTCATATAAATGGAGACATACAGTATATTATTTTAAGACAGGTTCTAAGTCTCTAAATGGCCTAGGTGGGGATCCGACTTCAGTCCTCCTGCCTCAGTCACCCAGAGAGCTACCAGGCCCATCTATATGTTTTAATTTTTTTAAAAAAGAATTTGCCAGTTTTTATACATTTGCCATTTTATACTCCTGCCACCAGTGTATAATAATTCCAGCTGGTCTAAATCCTTACCAGCTTTTCCTGTTATCAATATGTAACTTTTTGCATTCTAAGAAATACAAAGTGTTATCAATAATATGGTTTTTATTTACATCTTCTTATTTTAGACAATGTCTCGCTCTGTGGCCCAGGCTGGTTGTGAACTCACTACACAGCCCAGGCTGGCCCTGAACTCTCGCAGTCCTCCTGCCTCAGCCTCCTGAGTACATTTTTCTGATAACTAATGTTTCCATAAATTCATTTGGGCATATTCTTTTCTGAAATGCTCTAAGATTTTTCATTAAAAAAAATTGGGTTGGTTTTCTTTTGAAAACTGGTTTGTTTGAGGGTACTAGGAATTGAACACAGGGCCTTTTCTATGACCTATACCACTAGCTTCCCTGACTTCTTGCCAGGTGGCCTAGGCTGAGCTTGAATACAGTTGGATCCAAACCTAGTGATTCTCCTGGCTTGGCCTCTCATAATACTACACTACAGGCATACATCATTATCTTGGGTTCTCCAAATTTTAAAAAATATATTCTGGATATATATACCTCATCAGAGGTATATATAGTAGTTATTTTCTCCAGGCCTTTGTATCTTGTTAGTACTATTTCTTGAAGATCAGTTATATTTATTTTTAATAAAGCTCATTTCTTCATCTTCTTTATGTCTAGAAAAATTAACTCCAAGATTATATATTTTTTTTGAGACAGGGTCTCGCTCTGTAGCCCAGGATAGCCTTGAACTCATGGCAGTTCTCTTGCCTTGGCCTCTTGAGTTCTAGGATTACAGACATGCACCACTACACCCCGTTTATGTGATAATGGGGAATCAAACTCAGGGCCTTGTACTCGATAGTGCTTTAATTGCTGTCATTTCTCCAGCTAGTTTTCTTTTTAAAGCTTTCTAGATCGAGTTCTAGCTTTTTCATGGGACTGGGACTGATTTTATCTCACTGAATTTTTGTGTGAGGTAAGGGATGTTTCTGTTGTTTTAAATCACATGTGAATATCTAGTTTTTCTAGCACCATTTTTTTGAAAAAACTGTCCTTTTCCCCCAGTGAATTTATTGGCACCCTTATTGAAAATGACCTGACCAGAATTTGGGCGTTTCAAGACAGGGTCTGTGTAGTCCAGGCCTATGGAGCTCAGACCAGCCTCGAACTTGGTAATCCACCTACCTCAGCTTCCTGAGTGCTGAGATCATGAGTATGGGCCACCACTCCCAACTATGCAGTTTTATTGTAAGTCTCAAAGTAGGCAATAAAAAGAAACGAAGCTGAGCATGATGGTGCATGCCTGTTAACCACAGCACTTGCAAGACTGAGGCAGGAGGATCGAGTTGGAGCCCAGCCTGGGCAACACAGCAAGCAGCAAAACTCTGTGTCAAAAATATGTAAATAAAAAATTTAAAAGCTAGGAATGTAAAAGGAATTAAATACTGAACATATTTTAAGATAGGTGAGCATTAAAAACATGGTAAATTAAAGAAGCCAGATGCAAAAAAAACACATTATGTGATTCCATTTTTATCGTATGTCCAGAATAGGCAAATGATGACACCTGAAGTAGATTAGCAATTGCTTCAGGCTGAGGGGTTGGTGACTTTAAAAGGTGCGGGTTTGGGGTGCGGTGAACCGCCGATGGTGAAAGTTCTAAGGCTGATTGTAATATCAATTGCAAAACCACGACAGTGGCAAAAACTATTGAATCCTATACTTTAAATGGGTAAAATGCACGGCATATGAATTATGTACCAAGAAAGCTGTTACTTGCACATTATCCTTACACAGGGGCCATGCTAAACTTATCTGCACCATTCTAATGCATGTATTACTGCCAGAGGAAGCATTCCTCTGCATTGCTGAGGATCAAACTCAGTCTCATAGATTCTAGGCATGCACTCTTCCACTGAGCTACCTCCCAGCCCTCCTTAGATATTTCTAAGAGTGTCTTATTAAACACATGAGAAAAGTACTGAATAAAACCAAATATTTAACTTTTTTAGCTTTGTGAAATTGTGCTAACAAATTAATGGTATTTGTAGAGAAGGCACCACTCAGTTATCTAATTGCATGCTGAGTTTCTCAACCTGCTCCGCTGAACGCAGGGGTGCAATGAGAGTGGCTGACAGGACGGACTAGTGTCCAGTTCTGACTATAGGCTAATTATTCCATCATCTTAAGTCATGGATTATAATTTAAACAAGAAATTCAGGCATAAAGTTCTCAAGTGATATATGCCATCTTGGCATCACGTGAAAGTAAGCCTTAAATTTAATAAAAGCTAGTCGTCTCAAGCTTTGAGTGGACATACGTTTTAGCAAAAATGTCAGTGTGTTCAGCCTCAGTTGTGGAGTCCCTGCTGGGGAACAAAGGCTTCTTTGTGTCATAATTCAGATGCACAGCATTCCAGAATAAAAAGTAGAGAGCTGCACAAGAGAATCCCTCAGGACAAGCCAGTTATCATACTTGTAATGTTTTCCTTCTCTTGCAGTAGTTCAAATTTTATAAGTTGTCTTGAAGGTACAATATAGTATCCATATCAGTTTTTTATTTGAAGCATTTGAATTTAATTGGTTATCTTCATTGGCCAAGGTGATTTGGGGGCAGTTTTATTTCCAGTGTATGCCTGGTTGATCAGAGGTTTCTGCATCAGTTTGCACAGAGTTGCTACTTGTTTGTCCATATGAAACAGCTCTTTGCTCAGTATTTTAAAATAGCCTGGCTTATAGAATGACCCAAACTCAGATATGAGAATTCTTTCATCTTGAAGCTATTCTTTATATATTGAAAATAGAGCAGTAATTTAAGTACTTAATAATTTATTTTGTTCCCAGAATGTCTATTACGGTATCAGATTTTTGGGCAAGATTTTCTTAGAGAAACCCTTATATTGACTCTTTCCTTTTCCCATGTTTATCCTGCCTAACTCTCCAACAGACATAAAGAATAAGCTTTACAAGAATAGCACTTTTTTTTTTTTAATACTAAGGGTTAACACAGAATCTTCCCTTTCGGGTACATCCAGGGCTTTTTTGCTGTTTGAAACAGGGTCTTGGCAAGTTGTCTATGCTGGCAACAAACTTGTGATTCCTTACCTCAGCCTCCCAAAGTGCAGGGATTACAAGTTTGGGTTGCTGGGCTCAGCTAGTAGGATAATTTTGAGACTTAAGTGCAACCAGAAAAACTGACTATATTACAGAAATTGTCACTTTTAAGATATTACGATGCCCTATGTTTGAAAGTGAATGTAGGAAATTAAAAGTTAACCGTCTTATGTATTTTTTTTGGGGGGGTGGGGTTAAGGGGTAGGGGATACTTAAGGTGAAACTAAGCCTTCACAATGAGGTATATCTTCAGCCCATTTTTTTATTTTGAGACGGTTTACACTGCTAGGATGCCGACGCTGGACTCAAACTAGCAATCCTTTAGCCTCTGCCTTTCATAGTGCTGGCATTACTGACCCATGCCACCAGGCCTGGCACAGTCTATAGTGTTAAAGCCTTAGTCCTGGCGCACTCTGCACTCTTAGAGCCTTGTTGGTAAGACAGGAATCTATGTAGACCTAAATACTGGTATAAAACAAGATATATTGATTCCCAAATGATTCCTAATGTGAGTCCTGAAGGTGTCAGAACAAAGGACATAAAAGAGGCACCATGGAGCACAGTTGGAAAGGCCAGTGTTGAGCTTGGGTTCTTTCAGACTGCAGGAAAGCAAGACTACGGGCAGTCTTCACCTTGGGCCATCTGGCTCATCCTGTGTTTGGGTAAGGATAAGGATCACCTCACCATTATCAACTTCTTTTTGCAGCCCGAAGAGTTGAGAGAAATCATTGAGAAGACTAGAGAGATGGAGCAGAACAATGGCCACTACTTTGACACTGCAATTGTGAATTCAGATCTTGATAAAGCCTATCAGGAACTGCTTAGGTTAATTAACAAACTTGATACTGAGCCTCAGTGGGTGCCATCCACTTGGCTAAGGTGAAGGAGCCAGTCATTCTGTGGCATAATTGGACTTGTTTGGCAAACTACCAAAAGGAATATGGCTGAAATACTTCAGCAAGATTGAGGATAAGGAGGAAGGCAGCAAGGTGAGCTGCATACCTTTTGTTAGATGTCAGCTGGAGAGAAGAATGTCCCCTTAGGCAGCCTGTTCACAACATTCTTTACTCTCTACACATGGCATTAGGAGCTCTTGCCTCATTCAGGGGGTTAAAAGTGGAAATCTTCAACAGAGCAATCCCATCTTACCCTGTGAAACCTTTTCGTTTTCACCTAAAACTTTTTGCTTGGTAATATTTCAGTGAAAAACGCGCGCGCACATGTGTGTGTGTATATATGTACGCATGTATACACAATACTCTGTGTCTCAACATAGTTTGATATCATATAACACTTTAACCTACATGACTTTGTGAGAGTATCTTGGGGGTACTGTGCTTCTGTGCAGTGGACAAAACAGTATTTACTTAGGAGACTGTTTAGTCTTCAGAAATACTTCCCCCTAAAAAGAAAACATTGTCACTTTGTTTTGAAGCTACTTGTTAGGCTTGAATTCATTTATTATGTCTTCTAATTCTCTTAAATGTGTTAGAAATAGCACTTTTTTTAGCTCCATCTTTATGGATCAGGCTACATATTCAGCAGACTCTAA
Source organism: Ctenodactylus gundi (assembly GCA_004027205.1). Lineage (NCBI taxonomy): Eukaryota > Metazoa > Chordata > Mammalia > Rodentia > Ctenodactylidae > Ctenodactylus > Ctenodactylus gundi. The sequence goes on from PVKB01000325.1 coordinate 755,979, forward strand.
TGTTAAAGCTATACAAAATATGCAGATATTTTTAAAGATATAATTTTCTGAATTATTTTCTTAAATTGTCACAAATGATTTAATAGCCTTGCTTTCTCTGAATAGTACAACAGAATGTATATGGTACGTTTTTATAAGTGGCAGATGTTCATAAAGACTGAAGTTTCTCAGTGATGCAAATAGTTTTTTACATACATGGGAAGATATAGCACATTTGACAGTTTTTGCATTTTTTGTATGAGTACAGTACTGGTCTGTAACTGTGCTACATATGTAGTTAACTGGAATTCTGTTGAATTTGAATACAGCTGCTGTACTGTATACCGTAACACTTGTTCAGCATTGGAATACAATATATTACACACTAGGGAAATACTGTGACAGCTGACTTTGAGATCAGAAGGAAAGGAAAATGTGAAGGTCATTTGAACATTTTAGGAAAAGACTATTGGAGGAAAGTTATTAAGCCTATAGGAACAGGTTTTCAGCCTAACAATGTCTGCCTCCTGACCAGAATGCAACAGCGTGCTAAATCATAAAAGAAATGGTTAAGCTAGTGGGATTTTTGTACTGTCTCTATAGCTGTAGTTTTAAAATTCAGTATCTATTAATTGGCATGGTAATTTGTAGTCTTTCCAAGCCTTTCCAGATAGTGTGATGTGTGACAACCAACCTCAAATGTGAATGCCTTTTTATTTTTATTTTAGCTATAGCATTTCCTCTTCCCAAAGCTAAACACTGGAATCCTTACTTGTCACGTAACACAAAGCAGATGTTAGTAATAGTTTGTCTCAGTGTCATATATATGATTTTTTTCTATACTACATAATTTTATTTGAGCAAATGTACACACTTAATGTGTTGCCTTTTCTTTTCAAACTTGCATGGCCTCTTACGTTGGCTTGGGAGTATTTTATGTGGAAATATGTTCACGGTAGAGTTCATAAGAAAGTAGCAGTCCTGGAGGAAAATAAAGCTGTATTTACTTTCTCCTCAGGTCTGAAACACTCCAGCTATAGCAGGAAAATGCAGAGGTCACACACATTTTCAGCACTGAAAACCAAGGAGTACACTAGCATTTACACCTTTTCAGTTTTCCAGTCTACTTTCATCTCAGGATTGAAAGGTTAGCAATAGAATTTTGAGGTCTGCATATTATTATAACTAACAACTACTTTCAACCTCAAGATCAAAAATACGGTTTGTGTTAGGTTCAAGTGAGGTTTCAGATAGTGAGCAGCTATTGGACTTCCTGCTGACTTAGTATGACACTAGTGCTGTGTGTCAAGACTGAAGCACATGGCTTCGTAGACAAATCCTGTACCAAGGCACATGCCATGCTACCATGTGCAGAAATTGATGACCAATCTCCAGGGTCAGAGAAGCTCAGTAGGTGCCCCCTTCTGCAGTTGCAACGGGAGAGGGGTGGAACTGTTTGTCCTGAACTGTTCCAAATCCTACTGATAAGAATGTGCTGATGTTCGACACAGTCCGTAAACAAAGTGAAAATAAGCTGTACCGACTTCCAAAAGACTGGGGAAAACCCTGCTATACGTCTGGTTGTACCACCACTCTGGCTTATGACAATAGCTAATGAAATGTATCTGGGAAATCCCAATCAGGAATTATCTTGATTTTCTAAATTTTCTGAGAATGGAAGAAAAATAGTATTTACTCTCTATGAAAATTAAAGTCTGGATTTTTTCCATTTCTCATGGCCTAAAAGTATTCATGAATGATTTGAATGTAATTTTATGTGTGTGTGTGTGGAAAATATAAACCAGGGATTTAACCTTAATAAAGGTAACCATTCTAACATCTGTAAACTTCCCTTTGTGGTCCCTTGTCCTCTATCTGCACTCTTATTTTGAGATCTTGTACTGCACAGTGTATTGTAAAAATTAAAAATGTTATTCCAGATTTTAAAAGCTGAGTATTTTTCCTGTTTATAGCACTGCCACGCTAAGACTGCCACACTAACAAAGACTACTCCCCCTAGTGTTTCCCAGAAGACCACTGGGACCTCCAGCTAGACCGCACCATTACATTTGAGTTTTTTACCTGCAGCATGCCCTCCGTTGGCACAGATGTAGGTAGACTGTTTCTTGCCAAAACAGTTGCTAAAGATGGACAGCTAAAGGCTGTGAATGGGTCGATGACATATGTAATACGCATGCAGATTTATATTAAATGCAGCCATGATTTGAGTACACACTGCTGATTAATATGAATATACTTCATGCTTCATCCCACCCCCACTCACATACTCTTTGAGACAGGGTCTCACTTTGTAGTCCAGGATAGTCCTGAACTCACTATATAATCCAGGCTAGCCTTGGATTAACAACAATCCTCCAGCCTCAGCCTCCCAAGTGCTAGAATTACAGGCACGGCCACCATGCCAGGCTTACATAGTGCTCCTTGCTAGGAAGCGCTTTAACTACTGTGCCATTACTCCAGTCCCTACTTGTCCCCTTTTTAAAGAAGGAAAGGTTCATTTTGGCTTACGGTTTCAAAGATTTCAGTCCATGGTCACTTGACTCTTCTGCTTTTAGGTCAGTGGCAAGGTAGAAACATGACAGCAGCTCTCCCTTTTCTTCTGCTAGATCACTGTATTTCCCAAAGCATCAATCAAATCATATGCCAACAAAAAGTTTAATGCATATAAACACCTGCAGCCCCACTTCAGCTCTCTTGGAACTGCTATTCTGCTATTCACCTATCATTTGCCTATGGATCAGATCATTCCCACTTGTTACAACAAATTCTTTGTCCACTACTTTCTCTCTGATTTGGAAGGAGGGGGGTGGGTTTCACTGTGTGGTCCAGTCTGACAATGAACTCACCATACAGCTCAGGCTGTCTTCAAACTTGTGATCCTCCTGCCTCAGCTTCCCAAGTGCTGGGATTACAGGTGTGCATCTCTACACCCAGGTCATTGATTTCTTTTTGATAAATGCCAAATCATAAAGTCATCTGCAGAGAAATACCAGAGCTTTAAGAAGCCACAGGAACAACCTACAGGGTATCCCAAAGGTTGCCATGTTATATTTTCTCAGAATTAAATTGTCATATCATATGAGGTAAAACTGAGAAATATAATGCAAGCAATAAATTTCAATGTATACAGAGTTCCAAAAGTTGCCCTACATAGAAGAAACCAGGCAGGCCCAAGATCCTAACACCTTCCAAGCTGAGGCAGGAGGGTAAGTTTCAGCCCAGTCTGGGCAACTTAGCTACTCGGTGAGATCCTTTCTCAAAAATAAGAATGGGCTTGCAATGTAGCTCAGTGCGAGGGCCCTGGGCCTGATCCCCAGCACCACAAGAAGAAAAAACTTTTGGAATACCTTGTAGATGCCTTGACTTGATACTTTAAATGCTAATTTAACCTATAAGGAAAACCACTAGTTTGACTCCTACTCCACCTAGGTAGTAACCCATACTACTAAAGGACCAAGCCTCTGAAATAAGATCTATAGATTGACATTCCAGCTATGCTATTTGGCTACTTAAGCCTCACATTCCGAGGAGAGGGTAGAATTTATTTACACCATACCAAGGTGCTGGGAAATGTTAAATAGTCCATTGTTACCTACTTCAGAGATACTTTTAAATTCAGTTGCAGGCTTTCTAGTAATACCTGACTACACTGAAATCTGAGGTTTTAATTCCGTGAGTACCAGCAGATTACCTAAAAAACAGCTCAAGGACATGTGCTATGCCTTACCTTTAAATTTAGGAAGGAAAAGGGTATAAAAATTTTAAAGAAAAATAGGTAACTTTAAATCCTGGATTCACTGTTTTGTAGCTTTTAAACCTAGTACCAGTTACTTCAGCTCCCTGTGCCTCAAACTTTTCTTCCATGAGATAGGAATTAAAATACATTCTTAAAGTGTTAAACAGTTGTAAAAAAAAATCATTTAGTACTCTAAAAAAGCTGACATGGTATCAGCTGATTAAAATATATTAAGGCTAGTGCCACAGTTTTATAACTAGGATTCAAGTCCAGTTGTGCCACAGATGCCTGAACTGATGGCAAGTGAGGCTGTGCAGTGGATAATCACGCCAAATCAAACAGTACCAACGACTCCACTCCCTATCTGATACAGTGCTTCATCTATATACATAAAAGACAGCAAATCGTTATGCTTTATAGTAAGTTACCTTATTAAATTGCTATTTACCTTAGATTAAGAAAAAAGCATTATGCTCTCTTAACTCACTGGAAATGCAGTAACTGTCTCAAGCCTTTTAGTAAATACTGATTTATACAAGGAGTGGAAAAGGCTACCCACTAACAACAGATAAAATATATAGGAAAATCTCTGTGGATGGCAATCCAGTTATCTGGATATAAGAACAGGACTATCAGTCTTAACAGTTAATAAAAGGAACAACGCCATTTTAAATCATTTTACTGTGTATAATATAGCCCATACTTAAATTGGCAGAAGTGCTCCCATGACAAGACAGATCTGTCATGCAAGAAAAAACCAGTGCAGGTTTTCGTAAAGCTTGGAGAAGTACCATGGTGTTTTGACACAGGATGGCTGAGACCATCTAAAACGTCAGTGCCAATGTTCACAAGTGGGTAGGGACAAAGATACTTAACATCAATTGGCATGAGACCACTAACGTTTCCTAAGGGGTATCTCGTAAGATGCTTGATAAACAGATCACATGTAACACAGATGTAAATGGAATGGTCTAAGTCTTTAGCAGAGTTAGGCCTGTTAAGTTACCTGGGAGGTTCACAAATTCTATAAACCTGCAATAAATGATTGCTGAATTATGATTTTACAAAAGTAATCCCGTAAATGAACATCCAAGGAAATTTCAATCAGTGAAATTCTTAGGGCAAAAAATAAATAGCCACATATACCAAATCTACACACTGAATTAAACTGGAGCCAGTGTTTGGAGTTTCTGAAAGACGCAGAGCAGGAAAGACTATTCAAACAGAAGATCCTCGTCCTTCTCTTCAGCCAGAAGGTTGGCCGGCTCCATCACCTCACCTGCTGCTCTCCGTTGCTCCAAGTCCTTCTCAGATTTTTCCTTGAGTATCTTTTTCTTTTCCTGTATTTTCTTTAATCTATAAGGTTGAGGATATTTTATGAATGCTATTTCTGAATTAACTACATTTGATTTCTTTTAGTTTTGTAACAATATATTCACCTAGAACAAAATTTGATACTCTCATTAATTTAAATGTCAGTTATGTATAATCCATTTTTTAAAAATATTTGAAGTATAAAATACAAATCTAAACTGGTAGTGATTTCAGAATGGAACAGACTTTGAAAATTCTTTTTGGTCCCAACTCTGAAAATCTGTGAAAGACAGAAACTAACTTTTGATAAAGATTTTATATCATATACAGATGCTACTCAAGGCCTCAGATCAGCATGTCTTCCTTAAACATCCTGCTTTCACTTACCCAGCCCCTTCTCTGAACCAGACATACTACTCTCTGTACATCACTGATCTTTCCCTACTAACTAAATCCTCATAACCAACTGATGAACATGCATCATTTCTCTGTGAATACTGTGCTAATTCCCTAACGACATGCTCTGCACTATCTAATAATGCCTGAGTTCTTCACACTGTCTTCTGAACATACTCAACGTGCGACACCCATTTGCTGGTTCACTAAGTCCAGTTTCTTCCCCCAGTTTTTACACAGGAGACAATCTAAATCTGAGCTCTTTCCACAGCCTTTGGCAATACCATAGTCTGCTATTATCCACAGGGGATATTATACTCTAAACCCTACGGTGGGCATCTTAAACTGTGGATAGAACTGAGTTTTTTATATATTGTGTTTTTTCTTATAAAGTTGGTCCTTTGTAATTGCAAATTTTCTATCTTTAAGTTAAATGAACTGTGGATCAGAAATACTGTACATATAAACCTACAATAAAGTTTATAAAGTACAGTAAGAGGTTAGCAATAATTAATTTCCTGAAGAAAGCACAGCTTTTCTTGTAAAGGAAATACTTTATGGCTTTTTGGCATTTATGACTTGCCAGCATCACCAATATAGTGGTTTGGGGTCATTATTAAACAAAGTAAGTGTTACATAAATACAAGCACTGCAGTACCATCACACTCCATTGTGCATGTAAGTCCTGAGACAGGGAGCACATCCTGTGGGGGCAGGCTGGACAAAAGGATGACCCACCTCCTGGTGGAGTAGGGTAGTGCGAGCCTTCATCATCTTGGAACAATGTAAAACTTATTTCTAAATTTTCCAGTTAATATTTTCAGGCTGCAATTGATCACAAGTAACTGAAGCCATGAAAAGCAAAAATGCAAATAAGAGTGGCCTACTGCATTACTTCTTATTTATTAGAATAAGATATAAGCTGTGCTAATTCTAAAGAACATAAGCCAACTACTCCCTCAGCAAACTGATCTTTGCAATGCAGAAAACAAAAATCAAGTTCAATAACCAGCAATTTCAACCAACCTATAGAACTCTTCCCGCTCTCTCTCATCCAGCTCGGTGATGATATAAGCAAGAGTCCGTTCAATCCGGGGTATGATGACTACAGAGTTTAAGGAAACAGTATGTGAGAACATCAAAGCCCCATGTTTCAAATTAACAACGCTCGTTTGCACAACAGTTATTTGGGGTTCTTTTTCTAATTATAAAACTAATGTACATTTAATACAGAGAACTGATAAGATAAAAACATACAAAAGTTTGTAATAAATTATAATTCATCCAACCAAAATTATTGTAAATATTTTGGTATGTGCCATTTTAGCGTCTTTTTCTGTAATCCAGTACAATAACACAGTGGATTACAAAACATCCACCATGATGAACAACTGAACAGAGATGAAGAGATAACACTGAAATAGGGTAGTAGACATCCACTGCTTAAAAAAACAGACAGAACGCTCTAAGTTTTATGTGAATGATTAGATCCTACTCCACATGAATTGTGCCTGTTCTGCTTCTAGAATGTAAACAGTTTTGAAGATGGAAACTGTTCACTTTACCCATTTTGTTTGATTGATAGTTCCATGTATAAGACCTAGCACTGGCATGGAGTCAAGAAAAGAGTTTCTGAACTGGTCACAGTGGTACACACTTCTAATCCCAGCATTGCGAGGGGCTGAGGCAGGAGAATCTTTAGTTTAAGTTCCACTTGGGGAACTCAGACCTTGTCTCAAACAAACAAAAGGGCTGAGGTGCTAGGGAGGGAGCTCAATGGTTACAGCACTTGCCTAGCATGCACAAGGCCCTAGGTTCAATTCCTCAGCACCACATAAAAATTAGCCAGGCCTGGTGGCATGATGTAATTCCAGCACTAGCAAGGCTAAGGGCAGGAGGACTGCTGAGAGTTCAAGGCAAGCCTGGGCTACACAGTGATCTCAGAAACAGCCTCAACTATAGAGCAAGCCCTGTCTCAAAAAAGAGAGGGTGGAGGAAAAAAACAAGTGTTTCAGCCAGGTCTGGTGATGCAGGCCCATAATCCCAACACTCTGGGAGACAAGCAGGAATACAGCAAGTTCAAGCCCAACCTGGGCAACTTAATGACTGAGACCATGTTTTAAAATCAAAAATAAAAATGGACTGGGGATGTGGCCCAGGGTGATGACCTTGGACTTGATCCCTGACACCACAGAAAGAAATTGGGGAGGGGAGGGGAGGGGAGAGGAGCAGAGCTAAAAAAGAAAGTGTCTCAGGGCTAGAGATACAGCTTAGGATTGGAGCAAGGCCCTGGGTTCAATCATTAGCCCTGCAAATAAAAGAAATGTACTTCTGAATTTTAAAAAATGAGATAACTTCTAACAATCTTAACAGAGCCTCACTCAAAGGAATTCCTCTGCTTCAAATTTTTTTCTTACCTTAAAACTGAATAAAAATTTTAAGAGACACTGAGTTTCTTGGGCAGAAAGTATTATCTATACTATCCAGAATTTCCTAAATTAATGAAGTAAAAGAGATGGAAAACAAGTGCATGAAATGGGAAATTTCATATTTAGAAATCAAGAACAGCCTCGAAAGGATTTTAAATATTTAACATAATGAATAGATACTGTTTAACCATTAGAAGAAACTAAGGAAAACAGTGTTCTGAGGAATAGCTTCCAACATTTGCTGACTGCATGAGGGATAGGAAATGAAGATGATCCGCAATGTTTAATCGACCACTTTCCTCCGGCTGCTCCAATCACACACACACAGGCTGCTGCCTTCGTTAGGCTTTCAGTACTACTGCCACCTCTCCACACTAGCAGGGGCACTGAGTCCTGTTCACCTGCAGTGCTGAGAGCGGAGCCTGAGACCTAGCAGTTGCCTACTGAGTGGGGAAGGGAAGGACACGTGAATAACAAGCCATTCTGGCAGCGCTGACTCACCATGCTCAATGGCATTTACACGCCTGTTGGTTATCTTAATAGCTTCATCCAGAGTAACAAAGGAAGTCTAAAACAAAAGGACAAATGAACACAGCAAGCACAAAGTCATTCTAATCAGGCCCTGTGCACATGGGTCTAATTACACTGCGCTGGCAGAATACATACGGGAACCCCAAAGACTTTCACCATCATAAAAACAGGAAATCCATGTAAGATCACTAAAGCAACACTATCTTCATGATATTATATTTTGTTGTTTACTTCTATCTCACCTCAATGGAGACAGAATAACAGAAAGAAATATTTTAAAATGACAAAAAAAAGAATCACTCACAAATAATTTACGTCTTAACTGGCCACAAAGGGAAGAAAATGGCTTTATGCACAAACCGTGCTGTACCTGCCTTTAAATCTAACACTGATTGTTGCTGTTATTACCTAGCAGAGGCTGAAAATGCAACACCACACGTACATTTTGTTAACAAAAAACAGAAGTAGCTAGGCCCAATGGCACAGGCCTGGAATCCCAATTCATGGGAAAGCTGAGGCAGGAGGATCTCAAACTTCAGCTTAGTCCTGAATAGCCTCTACTGAACTATTAAAAACCACACCAGTCCTCTATCTTTGCAGCTGCTTACCTGCAGCGAAGCTAGTTCCACCAGTAGTTCTACTGCTTTGGCATAATTCCTCTTCAGTTTAGCCAACTGTTCCCCACCTCTGGCCAAACCAGTTAGCTCATAACCTGAAAGAACCAGTCAGACAGCATTTGTAATTAGAGTCAATAATCTTCCAGAAAATTCCTAAAAGGATAATTGAAAAAAATCAAACAAAGAAAGACAAGTTCACCAACTTCTGTTAAATGTACACACAAAGTGCCCATCTCACTGCCTGCATGATGGAGTAGCATGCTGCTGAATAAAATTTCCCACAAGAGTACTAGTCTAGACCTGGGGAAATTTTTTTTTTTTTTTTTTTTTGGTGGTGCTAGGAATAGAACCTCGGGCCATAAGCATGATAGGCAAGCTACTGAGCCATATGACTAGCCCCAAATAAATACATTTTTTTCTTTTTGTGGAACCCAGGATGAAACACAGAATCTTCACAATGAGTTACATCCCCAGCCTATTTCTGATTCCTGAATTATAGACAGGATCTCGCCAAGCTACTAGGCTATCCAGGCTGGGCTCAAACGTGTGATACTCTTGCATTCCAGAGTACTAGGATTACAGGACTACACTACTCACCTAGCACAGTACGCCCAGCATAGTAGAGATGCTTTTAACCAACCTTCATTTCACTAACTTGCTAGACCAGCTAATGCCCAGATTCCCTGTGGGAACTATACTGCAAGATGCCCACAGAACAATGACACTCTGTTAAAAGATGACGTTCCAGAATGTTCTATTCCTTTAGATGAGCCGTACTTAATATTCTGTATGATGTAATGAAATGTGACAGAAACAAGGTCTGAGTGTCAAAAAAAAAAAAAATGTTGTTTTCATAGAAAATGGTTAATTACTTTGGGAAGGCTCAATAAATGTGTTACTACCCACAAAATCTACCAAATTAGGAATGGAATGGGTTCAGGAGGTAAGAAAAAAATGGCAAAAGGCCTTTAAAAATCATGAAAGAGTCAGGATTCAGGCTGTATTATAGCACGTAAGGTCTTACACTACTTTAAAAAGGTAACAAACTGGAAGTTATAATGAAGGCATTGTGGATTCAGTCTATGCACAAGGTAACACAGATATTGTGAGTGAATTCATAAAGAAAAACTCTCATTTTTAAAGTGGCAAATGAATATGCAATGATTTATTTCAAAGTAAAAATAGTGTAAGATAATGCATGTTTTATGGCTTCCTGCCAAAAGATCTTTTTAACTAGATGATCAGCTGTAATTTTAGCAGGTAGGAGAGCTTCTAACACTAGAACCACTGAATTCTAAGGTCTGGCTAGCATCATTTTCCAGCAAAAGGGGCTCATTTAAAAAAGAACAGGGCTGGAGGAATGGCACAGTGGTGAAAGTAGTAGCCTTGCAAGCAGAAAGCCCTGAGTTTGATTCTTCAGCACCACACAAAACTGGGCATGGTGGTGCATGCCTGTAATCCCAGCACTCAGGAAGCTGAGACAGGCAGATTGTTCTGAGTAAGGCCAGTCTGGTCTACACTTGTGAGTCCAGGACCAGCCTAGGCTACAACTGTGACCTTTCTCAACAAAAGAAGAAAAAAGAATAGGAAAAAAAATTAGGAAAGAAGAAACAGCAGATCCCAGAGACAAACATATACATGAAAAGTTTCACTTACTATCAGTTCCTTCATGGTAATGTTCAAACACTGGCAAAGTCACACCTGTTAAATGCAGAAGCACACACGGATTCATAAGCTGGGCCCTGAGCCACTGCTTCTTACTCACTGTTTCCTATGTTTGTTTTTCATTAAATATTGCAGAGCTAGAACTGGTTTCAATCAATGAACTTTAGAACATATTTTCTCACATGTTCATTTCTATTCAAAAGTCAAATTATCCTGAGTAATGAGAGCTAGTTGTTACTGATTCTGACAAGTAAAGCCCATCAAACTGTCCAAAGTAGAAGGGAGAAACTGGGACACCAAGACACTAGCTAAGTGAGGCACTGGAAGTTACCTGCTACATTATCTTTCTTCGCTCGAATCTTCACTTGGGCTTTATTTACATTCTGGATAACCGTGGTGCTGTAGAAAAGATAGAGCCTTGATTTAGGTGACTTGTTAGGAACAGGGACCCATTGGAGAATTTCAACATTAAATGAGATCAAAAGTGAGATGCTACAATTGTTTTGATAATCCAGAGAAGAAAATTAGTGCTGCCAGAGGAGGGCCACAGAACAAGGAGCTGGAAGAAAACAAGGAATGACTTGAAAGTATGGAGACTGCTCGCATTTTCAGTCACTGAATGGATGGTACTAAATTTAGGGGTTCTTATTTTGATACCTAAGGTCGGAGAAAACTTTCTTTCTTTCTAGATTAGCTATTCATTTGGTTAAGATGGTGTTCAAGCTTTTTTGCCCTAACATCCTTCTAAGTTTGTCTGACCCTCCACTTGTTACTATAAAATGAAATGTTTTTCCCTAGCCACCCTAAAACATGGCCATGCATCACCTGCATGCTACTGATGTCCTCCCTCTGGCGGCAAGGTCAGTGCAAACTGTTATCTACCAGCAGTACAAAAATTAAAGTCTACCACTTCAAGTGGCCTGTGGCCCTCAGACTTTTAAGGCTACGAGGCCTGCCACCAGGCAACATCTACATAAACAGAGATCATGCCACTGTGGAAAGAAAAGTAACACTAAAAACCATGAAGGTTCCATAGCATAATGGTTGGTGCTCTGGACTCTGAAAAATCCTGAAAATGGGTGACAATGGTGACACATGCCTGTACTTCCAGCTACTTGAGAACCTGAGGCAGGGTTACAAGTCTGAGGCCAACCTAGACACTTAGTGAGACCTAGTCTTAAAATAAAATGTAAAACAGGGTTGAGAGTATACCTAACACCAAAAAAAAAAAAAAAAAAATACTGAAAAAACCTTTCCTCTCTGTCTTTAACTAAGCATGTGACTTCAGAAAGCATTTCACGTGGCTTCTCAGGCTTTTAATTAAGTCTAGAAAACATTTCACTTAAACTGAAAATAACTCGTACTTCAGTGGGTTACTAGAAAAGTCAGTAACACAAAAAGTGGTGAACTAGTATGTGTTTTATACAATGTACACTGCTTTGACCAAAGCTATAAAGCTACTGCCTTTTAAATAATGGATACCATTCCAAAAAAATGTATCCTAAGAAAACGATACAATAAAAACAAAACAGATATGCATAAAGGTATTTATACTCTCTTCTCTAATATCCCCCCAAAATGAAAATCACACCAAAGATCCAACATTAAAAGAAAAAGTTAATTTTGGTACATCTTGAGAAAGATTATATAGCCATGTGAAAGAAAATAAGGAAAAATGTTTATGATACAATGGTAAATGAAAATGGACTGTAAAATATCACATGTGCTATGCCTGCCACTACGTAAAAGACACACGGGTGGTAACAGCCAGTGGTATCAAGGTTATGAGGTTAAAGGTGTTCTTCCTTATTATTACTTAGTCATTTGTCTCCAGTACCTATGTATTATTACATCAATAAAAATTTTAAGCAAAAGCATAACCCTGAAAGCACTCTGCATCTCCAAGCACTCCCGTTAGTCTTTTTACCTGAAGTCCCCGGCTGTGAACTTGGCCTCAGCTAGTGAAAAGGCAGCTTCTCTCATCACTTCACCCATCAACATCTTAGTCTGGAAAGGCACACACCAACAGCAGGGTCAACCAAGCTTGTTATACGGGAAAATCCTATCATGATTAAGTTCTTTTAATAACTATCTGTATTTAATGATAGGTATAGGTATGAAGTATCAGTATCAGATGCTCATTACATAAATGATAAAACAAAAATTTCCATTCTGAACAGTTTTGGCTATAATCACTAACACCGTTATAAAATCATGAGTTTTATGACTGAAACATTATAACAGGTCTAGGGATATAGCTCAGTAGCAGCGCATTTACCTACTATGCACAAGGTCCTGGGCTCAATCGCTATTACTGAAAAATTGAAAAAAAGTATAAATGCACTGATAAATAGAAAACTGATTCTTCACTACGGTTAAATGGGTTTGTGTTGATTCATGCAAATTAATGTTTTAATTTCACTTCAGTTTCAGTTAAAATACTAAACACTCACTCTAAAATACAGCTAAAAAATAATGCTTGAGAATATCCAATCATTTTTTTAAAAAGAGTTCAAAGAAGAAAACCTTGATCAGGTGAGTAAAGAGTTACATTACCAAGTATTAAACTGTCTGTAGCTACAGTAAGGAAATACATCTGGTTTAGGATAGATAAGAAATAGAAACTTCAGGAATAAGCTCATATCTATTTGGGAATTTAGTATAACAAAGAGACCATACAAGTGTCCATTCATTTACAAAATGATAAAGTTAAATCCCTACTTTACATCATTACACACACAAATATCCAGACATATTACAGATTTTTTTTCAAGACAAAAGAAAGGGAAAAAGAAAACTATAAGCCTGGTAAAGAGTACAGCTATAATTCCAGTTACTTGGGAGGCTGAGGCAATGGAATACCACAAGTTGACTAAAAAGAATGAGGCAGATTTGTAGTAATGATATAGAAAGCTATCTATGTTCTTCCATGGAACAGCAGTAAGAGAACAGCAGGGAAGGCAGTGTTAGAGAATTTCACATATGTAGGTATGTAACTACTGCAAGCTCATCACTACTAAAAAATACCCATGTATACACATTATATTCCTGCCATATGCTTTATAAACATAGTATTTTTTGTACATGCTACTGGAAAGGGACAATGAAAGCCCATAAACCAAAATGTCATGAACAATTAATACCTTTGGAAAGTACAAGAAAGACCACTGTGCAGAAAGAAGAGATACAGGAAAAGAATCTTTATTTTAAAATACATCATATTCATACATCACTTAGCAAAAAAGAGCATTGAATAAAACCTACTATGAGGGTTGGGGGCATAGCTCAGTCATTAGACTGCCTGTCTAGAAGCACAAGTTCCAGGTTCTGTCCCCCAGCAGTACATAACATCTTTGTGTGGTGGTATGCCTCTGTCATCCTAGCACTCTGGATGCTGAGGCAGGAGGACTGCATGGAGTTCTAGGCCAGCCTGGTCTCCACAGTGAGTTTAGGACCAGCCTGGACCACAGAGCAAAACTCTGCCTCAAAAAATAATAATAATTAAAAATAAAACCTACTATGAAAAGCTGGACATGGTAGCAAATGCCCATGATTACAGCAGGTAGGAGGCTGAGAGGCAAATAGACTGCCAAGTTTTAGCCCAGCCAGATGTACCATTGCAGACAATGGAAAAAAATAGTGCTGAAAAGACAAAATCCCTGCTCTCCAGAATGTTATTTATGTATTTATTTTTGTGACACTAGAAATCAAGCCCAGGACCTTCAAAAATGAGCTACATTCCCATCCCATTTTTTTGTCTCCAGAAAAAAATTCTAATTTTGAAACAGGGTCTCATTAAGTTACTAAGTAGCCCAGGCTATACTCAAACTTGTGATCGTCCTGCTTCAGCCTCTCCGAGGAAAATTTTATTTCCTAGTGGGGGAAAACAAATAAGGAAATAACATGCAGTAACACATGCTATGATAAAGACACAAGAAGGCAGTGTGGCAGAACTAAGAATGGTGGTCACTCAGTGCGGGTGATCAGCAATGGCCTGAGACGAGAGGGCCAGCGGAGCCACCATCCAAAGTTCTGGGCCAAGGGTGTTCTAGGCAGAAGAAACGGCTAATGGGAAGGCCTGGAGGATGTTAGGAGGAATGCTTCAGATGGTGTCAGAGACACAGGCAGGGTAAAGCATAGGAAGAATGGCTTTGTGGCTATGTAATATGATTAAAAGTTTAGATTTTATTAAATGAACAACTTGAAACAAACCCCTTATGTGTGTATACATGCTAGTGTTATACTTGTTACGCAGTATTTTTATTTCTGAAAGAAAAAAGATTAAAATAAAGAAAAATTAGGAAAAAAAAGGAAAGAAAGAAAAAATTGGGTAGTACAGTCCTGTAATCCCAGCACTCTGGTAGGCTGAGGCAGCAGGAGTCCAAATTCTAGCCCAGCCTAGGCAATTTAGTAACTTAGTGAGACCCTGTTTCAAAATCAAAGATAAAAAGAGGCTGTGATATAGCTCTGTGTGAAGACCCTGGTCCCATGCACAGTGCCAGAAAAAAAGAAAAGAATGAGGACGGGAAGAAAAGGAGAGAGAAAAAAAGAAAACAAAATGTTAGGGGTAGTGTATCTCAGTGGTAGAATATACACGTAGTATATGCAAGGCTCTGGCGCAATCCCTAGCACCAGAAACAAGAAAAAGAAAAATGCTAAGAGCCATTTTAAGGTATTTATAAGTAAATACTGTTCTAAACAAAGTTCATTCTACCTCTATGATCTTCTTCAGGATCTGTCGAAATCGAAGAGTTAAGGCATCAGATTTTTTCTTCAGGAGGTTTCGGCCTGTCTGTGCTCCTTTTAAACGAGCCTTCATGATGGTCTGTGCCCTGAATAAACAATGTAAAGGCATTTACTGTCATTGCTGAAAAAAACAAAAAAAAAAAATAAAAACATCTACAAGACAATGTTAAAATTATGCTTTATTTGGGCTGGCGGAATGGCTCAGCAGTTAAAGTGCTTGCCTAGCAAGAGCTAAGTCAAGTGCTAAGTACCCGAGTTGATTCCCCAGCACCACAGAAACAGGGCGTGGTAGAGCATGCCTGTAATCCCAGCACTTGGGAGACCAAGACAGGAAGATTGTGATGAGTCCAAGACCATTCTGTGCCGCAGAGCAAGACCCTGTCTCAAGGAGAAAAAAAAAAAGCCGAACTATCCTTTATTCTTTAATTTAATGAGTAAGAAAAATTACAGAATTTGTAGCTGACAAGTTTAACTGGTTTCTCAATATTATATATTTCTACCACCAATTGTCCATAAATGAGTTTATTTTCTACACAAGCAATTCTATAGTTAACATCTGTAATAATTATTCATTACACATTATCAGGAGCCTTATTTTATGATGCCAGTAAACATATTCAATTTTTAAGTTAAAATAATATTTAATATGTCAGATTCCTTTACAGATGTATTAAGGCTATACAAATATCTACCCCTAATAGATACCAAATGTCATGGGCTGAGGATTTAGCTTGGAGGCAGAGCACCTCTCTAGTTTGCACAAAGCCCTGGGTCTATGCTTAGAGATACAAGCAAACAAAGATTTAGAATGTAATCACTTTTAGGAACAACAATTTAATGTTGAGAAATGTATTCTGTAGATTTATTCCAACAAGTATAAAAACAAATACAAAGTTAAATATAAGCATTCTAACCTTATTGTAATAGCAACAGCCAAAACAAATTAAATGTTAAATAAACCCCAGTTCGCTAAACACTGGACTTGTATACAGCCATGCAAACTGAGGACAACAGGCCCACATGTACATTCTGAACTGTCTTACCTATGTAAAGTAAGGAATTAATATGCTCCTGTAGATGCAGAGAATAATAGTTCTACAAAGGATTCACAGACACTGGCAACTGTTTCCTTTGAGAAATGGGACTGAGTAAAAAGCTTGTACTACTACTATAGTCCTTTGTTCTTTCTGCATTTTATTACTATATTCTTTTACTATATTCTACCAAACTGTTATATTCTTTTGTACTTTTTGTATTTTATATCACAATCATTTATTATAGTTTCTATCATGAGTATGGCATTAAAGTGTTCTGATGGCAATCAAAACCCTAATATCAATGAATTAATTTGTAAATGATTCTAGGTAATGAATGGCATATACAGATGCCTAACATGTGACAATCTAAACCTACCATAAAGCTTATGTCAATTTTTCCCCACTTAAAGCCCCACACCAAAGTTAAGCAAGCAATATCACTGCTACATGCCATAAAATACCATACCATAATACCATAAAAGGGTTGGTAATCAAGTTGAACAGGAAATTGTACAAAAAAAAATTATACACGTTGACATCTACAGTGATTTAAACGGACATAATTTCATGTGATGTTGTTACAATCGTCTGCAAAGCAGCACATATTAGTGAAACTTTTGACTAAATTCTCGGATTACTTATATGAAAATCTTTCAGCACAGGGTTAAAGTAACTGAGATAATTCTATCAATGAAACTTCAGACATTACTTTTAATATCAAGAAAATGAATGCTGTGGTTCTTGCCTGTAATCCCAGCCTGGGCAACTTGACAATCTGGGGAGAACTTCTCTCAAATAAAAAACAAGAGCTGGAAATTGTCATGACTAGAGCACTAAAATTCTCAGATTCCATACTTTCTTCCTCTTTTCTTACTCTCCTTTTTTTCAAATTGCAGAGGATAGTTTTATTTTAAAAACAAGAACAGAGGGATAAAGGCTTCCATGAACTGGAAGCTGTCCTGAGAGGGTGCCAGTGAGCTTCTGTGTCTAGGGACTTCACGATGCTTTTAAAACAACTTGGTTACAGGAACTTTCCTTGGATGCATGGAATACAGTTCATACGTATGAAGCTCGTGTCTAGGGATCGCACAATAACTTTACTACACATCCGAGATAAGGTGAGTACATGGAGTCCACACTTTTTCAAATGCAGTCCAGTTTGAACTGGTAATGATTTGATTCTGTTAACTTCTCAATGGGGAATGTGGTGACTAAACAGTGAAAACTCTCAGCATCCATAATTTCCAGACTCAACCTTGATCAGCATAAAATGAAAAGTCAAAAAATACAGCACCAATGCTGACTAAAGTAACAAAGGATAAGACTAAACACAAAAGCTGTTCATCTCTCCTAACGAGCAGATGTTTCCTCCCTCTTGCTTGGGTCTTCCCAAGTAGCTAAGTTATGGAAGCAGCTATATCTAAACCTAAGGTAGTTCTTCCTCTCATTATTCCCAAACAGTTAAAACACAGAGACATCCTCGTCTGAGCTTAAAAAGGTAAGCAAAAGACCAATAAAAGACGTGACACTTTAGACAACACATTCCAAAACGTCTAAATTTTCCAACTTGGGCTTTTCCCGCATTTTATCTCATGCGTAAACTTCCTCCCCTCATGCCAGCTGTGGGTTTTTTCACATGAAAATCCTATCCACTGTCTCTCTTGGCGTGTATGCTGCTCTAAATAAATTCTTCTCTTTTCTTCTATTTCTTGAGCATTGGTAAATCCTACCACCCACGCAACTGACCCTTTATACGTGATCTACCATAGAAAGGATGTCGTTTAGTGCAAAGGCCGTGGGTTCAATCCCTGGTAGCAGCAAATTAATTTGGAAGATGAGGCTCAAAACAATTTTCTAGTAGTCATTTGGTGAAAAAGCCGAGCAGGAACTCAAACCAGATTTCTGACTCCAGTGAAATGCCCCAGGCTCCAAATAAGGACCAAACCTAGGTCCACCTTAACCCAGTCACCTGTCAAGGTGCCACCTCCTGAACACTGGCAAGTAGTGGCAAGGGAAAGGTAGTTTTGGCTTTGAAAACAATTAGTAGTGGCTGATTTGCAATGATGGGCCCCACCAGCAGACTAATCAGGTAACGCAGGTTCAGTTCCAGCATGAGCAGGAACCACCCCCCAGGTGTGTACATTTAACATGCCGTACTGTTGACACTACACATCTGAATTTGGACTGAAAGAGTAAGGTCAAATTTAAGTAAATTCCTAGTACTGCAGATTTTAGCAAGTCTTAGAGCATACAGGCAAGCTGGTTGATAAAACTACCATGCTAATTTTACTTTCTTCCTAGATGATACCGGTGTGAAATTAGCAAATTAAAATAACTGACCTGCCAAAGCCTTACAGTTAATATGTAGCAAAACCTGGATTTGCCTGACTTCTGTTGACTCCAAATCTTTCGTGTCTCTTCTGTTTTCATCCTAAACATGTTTTTTTCTGGTGCATAAATAAGTAAAAGCAACACTGATAATACTGTAAAGCGAACTTTTGGTGAAATATAAAGTTACTAGCCTAGAACTTTTAAAGCTTGTCTTGTTATTTTACGATCTCAGAGCTGCGGGGCCCAACCCTCTCCCCTCAAAAAAATATATATATATGACCTTCAACTAGGACAATGACAATTTCCAACTGAATCAAAAACATCTGACTGCATGACAAAGATCCTGCCCTCAAGTCTTGGGAGAACCATTCACTTCCTATACCTGATTTCCTCTCAGTCAGCAAGCTGGGGCCTCTCAAATAGCAGTTTTCAGCTTCACAAACCTGTAATTTCTTGTCTAAGCCCAAAGAAATAATTTTTGTCTCTAAGTAAAAGTTTCAAAGTAAAAATAAAAACATGTTTAAACATTCTGACTACTGACAAAGATAAACACAGCCAGACATTAAACAATGGAAAGACTTTACTTAATAATCACTAACAGGGGAAACAGCTGAGCTCCATTTTGATTTGTGCAGAGGTAACAGGGAGAGAAATAAAAGGAGAGAATGAGCCTCAAATAGAGTCAGAGAAGATAAAGACTGCAAAGGGGTGGTCAGTGCAAATGCCACCAGGCCAGCAGTGTCTGCTAGCCAGCAATTATGGGAGTCAGGAGTCCATCCTCCCAGAGATAAGGAAACAAAGACCCTTTACTTCATAATGATTACATTTTAAAGGCTCTAATATCCTAGAGAGGCACTTCTGAGATACAACTGTCAACACTTTTTAGTAAGGGCTCCAAGGAAGGGAAGTCAGAGATCTACCTATCAGGTGTTGGGTAGAATATCTAATTCTCCTGGCAGCTTTCTGCCACTGCATTTTATTTTATTGCAGTGCTAGAGATTGAGCCAGGCCCTCCTGCACACTAGTAAGTGATCCTGCCACACGTTTTAATGGGGACTTACGTGGTCCTAGGGACAAAGGGCTTATGCTGCTAGAAGCCCTATTCTAATCTGGTCACCTGGGAGAGCGATGGTTTGGAATGAGTTTGCTGGGCATTCCTTATCTATTTAACAGACCTTGCCTTTCTCCACAACCAGCTGGCAAGATCAGCCTTTCGAAAATCAGAGAGGGTAAGGTGAAAAGCAAACTTATAAACTCCTGCAATGCATTAAGAGCTACAGTCACCCTGACAGAGAGAGAAATCTGGTTTTGGAGTTTGAATGTAACTTCCATTTTTAAGTGCTCCCAGATTGTGTGACAAAACCGATATGATGAGGAAAAACAGACACTCAAGGAAAGACTGGACCACAATGAAAAAATCTAAACGTCAGAGTTGGAGCTGAAGGAATAGCTCAGGGGGTCAAAGCGATTCTCTAGCAAGCACAAGGCCCTGAGTTTGAATCCCCAATACCAAATATGCTAGGTGTGATGGCACACACCTGTAATCCTAACACTTGTGAGGCTGAGGCAGAATTGTCATGAATTTGAGATCAACCTGGGCTACATAATGAGTTCAGCACCGGCCTGTACTACCAAGCAACACTCTGTCTTTAAATAAATAAATAAATGTCAGAGTCAAAACTGACTTTATGATTCTTCACTGGCAAAAGAGAAGAGCATAACTAAGGACAGTTCTTATGATCATAAATTATTAAGTACACCTAAGAAAATTTGCAAAGCTTTCTTTATAAACTGAAAATTCACTCCAGTGCTATGCCATTTCCTGGCAAAAGCTTCAGGCCAAAAGAGAAAGACAGCCACACAGGCAGATTCCAAGGCATGGGTTCATTCAAGAAACATATTTTGTGAATCTTCTATGGATTAATAATCAAGATGTTCTCATTCTGGAGAAAGCCCAAAGAATGTCTGAAGAAAAAAAATATGTAGTAAATACCTATTTTTCAAAGAAATGAGTGCTATCAGATCTGAAAAGGGAACAGTGTCACAGTGCAAGAGGAATGTCTCAAAAACACAAAGTTATCTCCAAACACCAGGGGATATTTGAAGGGATCTTGGACGATGAAGCAAGGGAATGCAAGATTAAATCCAACGTCCAACCTAGTGCCACTTGATTCAATCCCCACTGTAACTTCAAGAACTTTCTGTATGCGTATGTCAGTGAAATCCCCTTCTCTGAGGATTTATCCAATCTCGATAGCTTCTCTGCGAGGGTAAGGATGGCGACGGTTCAGTCATACAAACCAGTACGTGGCTCAACAAGGTTAAGTGAAAGAAATGACTCGACCAACGAGTAGGGACAGCGGGCCTCCACAGGAGCAGACAGGATAAGCGCCCTTTCCTACGGAAGGGGATCTCTCGGTCCACTCCTGGCTCACTCGCAAGGCGGCTTAAAGGAACCTGCCGTGGGTTCATTAAAAGACCCTGGGGAGAGTTCAGACCAGCCAGGAAACGAGGAACCTCGCTGGTGGTCCTGGGTGCTGCGGGAGCGGCTGCACCACGAAACGCCACTCGACCCATTCTTTTTACTTACATTCGCGAGGGGAAGATTTCAATCCGGTCTTTGCCAGACATTCTGACGGCAAACCTTCGGCGCGGCTTCCCGGCCGGCTAATCGCGCCCCCACCAGCGCCAGTACCGGCCCCAGTCAAAGCCTTCCTGTACCCAAGTCAGCTGACTGTGTCACTTGACCCCTTGCGTTGCTAAGAAGCAGCCATACTCATCTTTTTACTTCCGCTTCCTGTTGTTCCCGCGGAGACGAGCTAGACGAAGGGGATACCCGGATGCTGAGGCGCGCGCACCGTGAATCTTGGTTCATCTCTGAGTCCCACCCCCCGCCTCCGTTCGCCCTCTGCGCAGGTCTTCACGCGCTAGGAGACAGGGTAACGTGACAACTTTTCCAGCGCCACCTTATGGCTGGCTAAAAGTTTGAGAGAATTCATGCTTTGGTGATAAATAAAAGTCTTCCCTCTTACCCATCCCTTGAAAGTTACTTTGCAAAATCTAAAGATAGCGGAAAAGGGCAATTTTCAGGTCCTTCTGACATTCACACGCCCCCTAATTCTTGGAGGACCTAGACTCTATGATCCACGAGGAGGAAGGCCGCTTCCGTCCGCGCATGCGCAGTGAGGTGGTTCCGCATGCGCGGTAGGGTAGACCAAAGCGCACGCTGAGAAGGCTCGGCGGCTGGTGCGGGAGTTCAAGTCTGATCACTCCAGTTACAGATCACGGCGCCGGACCCTAGAGGGAGATTCACACATATACCTCAGGTGACTAGTCCCGCGGCTCGGTTTTCCCAAGAACTAGCTTTATTTGTGCCTAGTGACAAGAATGGTGGAGGGTAGGCCCTGGGATGACACCCCCCACCCTTTCCCGTTCCTGCGCGGGAAGTGTCCGAACACCACCGCCGCCACACTCTGTCACGGGCCTCGTCGCCGGCTGAGTGTGGGACTTCCTGTGTGCCACGGGCGTCTTTGTTAGAATGAAGGAACTTTGTGAAGGAGAGCGGGCGAGCTGGGTTTTACGGCCTTTTCAATATGTTTAAGAGGGGAGCCCTGGGGTGGGGCACCTTCGAAAGTACGCTCTGGCACCCACCCATTCCTGCCTCCGAACTCTGAGCACTTTGCTTTCTCTGGTCCTGAGATCCCTACCCACCTCCCCCACTTCTTCGCGGTACTACCAGAAGTTTTCTCGTTTCTTATTGAAAACCAGATCGTAGTCTTGAGAGAATGGGCCACCATGTTGAAAAGAGCTTGGCCCCCGAATAGTTCATAAATCTAATCATTTCAGCTTGCTTTACAGCTCTAGTTGTGCATTTCCGTGGATTAATCATCCCTTTAATCGCAAGTGAATCGTACCACGGAGGGGCTTATTATCAGGGTGCCATATTTTGACAACCGTGAAAACAGACCTGTGCTATCAAATTATGCATAAGTGAAAATTAAGTACGTGCCTATTCTAAGTTCCTTTTATTATCCTTAAAACTTAGACTGCTTTAGTTTCCGTTCATGAAGAAACACCTTCTTGAAAAAAGGATATAACAAAGAAGACTTGGTTTCCTGATTCAAGGAAAAAATTCTTAACTTTTTCTGAAGTCTGGGATTACTTATGTAGAACTTTACCGTCTAAGTTCGTGTGATACCAACTGACAGTTGCTTCATTCCTAAAAAATGTAGTTACATTTGTAAAGACGTGGTGCTGATTCCTATTTCAACTGCAATGAAATAGTTTAAAAGTTTTTGTGTAGTGCTCTGAACCAAGAACTAGCTTCAGAGAACATTACTTGTAAGCATCGGAGCTGGGCAACCCATAATGCCCTGTACAAAGGAATGTGGTGGTCTTCCTTTGTCCAGTATGGTGACTTGATCATACACTGGTGTAAGAAAGAAGCTCTTCCTACCATTAATCTGGGTAACAGTACTGACAATGCAAGAACTTTGAAATTAGCTTGGAGTTTGGTTAATATTTTTTGAAGATGGGTGATATGTTTGATATCAATGTATAATAGTGTTACAGTACTTTGACATTGAGTACTATATAGTACTGAGGTTCTGTGAGAACAGACAGTCCAGGTTTAATATCAGAAAACTTGGGTTTAGTGCCTGGTTCAGTACTTATTAAGCATTTGTTCTTGAGGAAGTCATTTAATATTTGTTTTTGGTGCCCTGTTAATTGCTTCACTTTGCTTCTTTCATTATACTTTATATGGTAATTATTTGTTCTCTATATTTAGGTAAGAATCTTGTTATTTCAGGAGAGCTTCATACATAGTAGATACTGAAAATTTGTTTAGGAAATTGAGTTATGAAGTGGAAATAATTCCTCCTTTGCCTGTTACTATCTTGTTTGTGTAGCATAATGTACCTTTCAAAATGTTTTTACCAGTTTTTCATTTCGTTTGATATCCCCAACAAACCTTAGAGGTACATGGCACAGACTGAAAACCAAAGTTCAATTAGGATGCTTTTCCCAGGCAACAACAGTCAGTAAGCAGAAAAGCAAGTACTGGAACCCAAGTTCAGGACTGTTCTCAGAGTTCACCATGTTGCCTGACAGGCTTGATGCTTGATGGTGAGGGCCAAATAAGTCAAGCTGCCTTTAAAAATGTTGGGAAGGACTGAATAAATACCTGATGTGGTTTCTGTTTTCCTGAGTGAAATAAATAGAAAAAAAGAGACAGACTGATTGACTTTAGTTCAAAAATTTATTAGTATTTCATGAGGCTAAGTTCAGAATTGTCAACCAATATGCATATTTTTTCTGATACGGATTCTGTTGTAATTGCAGGCTACTTTCTCTTTTTACTATGAGTATTATACCATCAGCATTGTTCCATTATTTACTCAATACATTACAAAGAGATTTGTATACAAAACCAGTATTTATATATCCTTTCAGAATTGTCTCACCGTGTTGCCTCTGTTCTTCCACTGTTAAAACTTACTAAGCCTTGAGTCCCCAAAAGCATCACCTTTACTTTTGGAGAGATTTGTTAAGTGTGGGTAACACCCGTTAAATCTGAAACTGCGTCATTTGTGTCCACAACATTTATTTTGATATTCACTCCGAAACTGTTTTTTAGCTCTAAAGTAGAAGTGCTATACATTCCAATATTTGATGACAGTTGTTCCTCCATCTGTCCAGTAAATCTGTTTAAAAATGAAACGACCAAGTCAGCTGTCTTTTAGCATTGTAGTTATGGCTAGTGAGTGTCTACTTCCCTTTGTTTGTGAAATCCCTATTTTGTCAAGCCATAAAAGAAAGAAATCTCTGTCATATAGATTGCTTTTTTTTTTCTTTCTTTTCTTTTCTTTCTTTTTTTTTCTTTGAAACAAGATCTTGTTCTGTAGTCCATACTGGCCCTGAGCTCACTGTATATACCACTATACCACACTGGCCACAGACTGCAGCAGCCTTGGCCGCCCAAGTGCTAGGATAACGGATGTCTGCCACCATGCCCAGTTTATGTGGGTACCAGGGAATGGAACCCAAGGACTTGCACTTGCCGCTGAGCTCTGCCCATAGCCCCATAAGTTGCTTTTTGTTGTTAAATAGATTAATGTTAATAGTTTACAACAATTTGTGATAATACTCCAATGCTGAGTATAGTTATTAATGTTGCTCTAAGTTTATATAAGTTTCTGAATATAATATTTCTATTGAGATTCCTATTTATAAGAGCAGTGACTCTGGATCCGAACTCAGTGAGTACTGGTATATGAAAGAAAGAGCAAGTTGTTCAGCCTGTGCCTCAGTTTCTTTGTGAAATGGCAAGCTATAAAGAGAAAATGGTATCTAAAGTACATGGACAGTAACCAGATTATACAGGACCCTGGAAGTAATGGAAAGATGTATAGAGTCGCATATATATCTTTCTCTTCCCATTGGGCAAAGGCTATATGTCAGTGCCGGATAGCAATTCTTGGCTACAGCAGAGTTCTTGTATTCCTTATACTGGGTATAAATGGTACCCACTCCCATAGTGAGGATTGAGCCTAGGGATGCTCTGCTGCTGAGCTACAGTTGTATTCTTTACATTTACTTGCTTTTTGAATTTTTTGAGACACTGTCTCACTGTTGCCTATGAGGGTCTCAAACTTAGAATCTTTGCATCCCAGCTTCTGTCAGTGCTGAGGTCATAGACATGCTTCGCCACACCCAGTTTAAGTGATCTGCTTTTGTTTTGAGGCAGGGTCTCATTCTGCCATGCAGCCTGGTCCTGAACTCAGTATATAGCCTAGGCTGGCATCCAACTCACAGCTGTCCAAGTGCTGGGATTACAGGCTTGCGCCGCCACACCATGCTTTGGCGATCTACTTTTAAGGTCAGGTATTGGCAGCTTTATTTTCCAGTTAACAAAAAAAGATAAGTTACTGAACGAATTTTAACAGATTTTATTCTTAGGTCATAAGTCCTTTCACTGCGTGTCTTCTGATCTCTAAAGCAGTAAATAGGTTAAGATTAATAGAAAAAATGAAAATCATTAGCCATGTATAAGTTTGAGATCTGCTTTTTAAAATGTACTTCTCTTTATGGTATAATTTCCAGCTTGTGGGTCATAAAAGGGGTGTGCTGAACATAGGTTGGGTGGATCAAAGGGAGTAATTTTAAATATCTTAAATACTTAGAGGTTAAGCAAAACTTGAACTCTATATAAGGAAGATTTACAAAGCTGTACATGTGTGTTCCACAAAATAAGAAATGGAGTGGTAAATACTTGTCTAACGTACACATTGCTCTGGATTCAGTCCCTAGCAACATACAGGATTTTATATTGTTTGGTATATTGGCTGGGGTTGACTATCAGCAGACTCTTCCTTAACATATTGGGTGGCAACATACATAGTCTCAGCTGACTTGGAGGAAGAGCAGCTTTAGTTTGCCGACAGGTAATAACAGTAATGATGCTTCCCTTCATTTGATATTCCTTGGTGGTATTTAAATAGTATTTTACTCTTGAGGCATTCCTTTAATCCTTCTTTCTCAGAGTACTTTACAGGTGGTCATTATTTTTTTATGATTCCTGTCTAAAACTGATGCAGAGACTTGATGGCAAGGGTAATGAAAATAAGGAGCAAAGTAAAAATGAAAACTTAGTTCCTCCGTCTGTTTTCTGGTACCATTAAAAAAGTTCAGAGATGAGAAGACTTAACAACGTTGGGGCTTTTTTTTTTTTAATCTTTTATTTTCTTTCAGTGGCAAGATGTAGAAACTCACGTTTATTATGATTTTAACTGGACACTTACTTGATTTCTTTGATTAAATTGCAGAATGCCAGGCCTAAGTTGTAGATTTTATCAACACAAATTTCCTGAGGTGGAAGACGTGGTGATGGTGAATGTAAGATCAATTGCCGAAATGGGAGCTTATGTCAGCTTGCTGGAGTACAACAACATCGAAGGCATGATTCTGCTTAGTGAGCTGTCCCGAAGACGTATCCGTTCTATCAACAAACTCATCCGAATTGGCAGAAATGAATGTGTAGTAGTCATCAGAGTGGACAAAGAGAAAGGTGAGAAAAATGTCTTAAATATATAAGTTGTAGATTAAGAAAGTATATTTGGAGGCCGGGGCATAGCCCAGCAGTTAGAATACTTGTTGAGCAAGCATAAGGCCCTGTATTTGCTTCCCCAGCACCATGTAAACTGGACTTTACAGTGCATGCATGTAATACAGCTCTCAGCAGGCTGAGGCTCCCAAACATGCAAACATTGTGGAAAAAGGTGCCAATTAACCACTTAGCAAGGCCTCTGAGGTAGTGAGTTTGGTTAGTACATCCCAAGGTTGATTTTTGTAGGAAAAATAACTTGAGGGATTTTTCGCAGTGTATATGGGATCTTGGTCGGTGATTCATGGTGACTAAATTCAGAAAAGATAGAATAAGTAAACCATAGTACTAGCACATTCATCTACATTGGTAGGCCAAAATGTCTTGGATTCCTTTTTCTTTCCTTTTTTGGGGGAGGCCAGTGGAGACAGGGTCTTACTATGTAGTCCAGATTGCCCTTGAGCTTGCAGTCTGAATGTCTTCTGCTGGAATTGTAGCTATGTGCACCCATGGCTAGCTTTCCCTATATTTTTTTTTTTGATTTAAAGCTAGATTAGCAGTCAGATTATTGTGGAAATAGAAGAAAGGCAAAAGTAAATGGTCTTAGGAATATTTTAGATACACTTTGAAGAAGCAGTATGCCAAATACATGGACACACATCTGAAATCCATTATATATGTTGTATCCAGATCCTGTGAGATCTTCAAACAGTGTGGAGTGAGTATTCATTTAATGTGTAACAGATGAACCCAGCAATCCCATATCTAAGTATTTATGCAAGTGAAATGAAAATTTATATTCATAAACATACAGGTTATTATAGTGATTTGCAGAATTATGGTTCTTGATTGTGGTAGTTATAAAACATATTTAACAAAGCTCAAAACACTAGAGGTGATAAACTTTATCTTCTGTTTTGTAGTTCCTAGGACCTTGCGTTAAAGTCCATCTACTGCACTTTTTATTTCTTTATATTGAAACAGGGTCTTGTTTAATTTCCCAGTCTGGGCTTGAACTTGTAGTCTTCCTGCCTCGGTTTCCTGAATAGCTGGTATTATAATCAAGCACCATAACACCTGGCTAAACCATGCATTTTCTTATGAAAAATGCTTAGAACCTGAACAATGTAAGAGGGAAATCATACCATTTAAGTAATAAAACTTTTGACAAAACTTAATACCCACTCATAATGAAAAGCAAGCTAGAAGTAGAAAGGAATTTCCCTAATTTGACAAAAGCTGTTGAAGGGAAAAAAGGTATAAACCTTCTTTTCCCCCCGTGTGTGGAAGGAGGCATGGATATTCGCTCTCATCACTGTTATTTAAATAAGCATTTTGCTGAAAGTTTTATTAGGCATGGGTTTATGAATTTCTGTGCTATAGGTATTTGACAAATTACTTAACCTCTCTTGAGTCTTGGTTTCTGGGAAATCATCCCTGGGAAGATTCAGTAAGATCTTCAAACACTTAACATCATCACTTGAAAATGGTAATCGCTCAGGATGATAATTTTATTACGTTCTTTTTTTTAAGCCTCTGTTAAGAGTAGCCTCCAACAGTAAATCCAATCAGTGAATTCTATTCTGCAGAAGCTCAAGAAGAAAAGGAGAGTCATTTCACTAGCTTTATTTAGATATCTAATTTTTTCAAATTTTTCTCATACAGGATATATTGATTTGTCAAAAAGAAGAGTTTCCCCAGAGGAAGCAATCAAATGTGAAGACAAATTCACAAAGTCCAAAACTGTAAGTTAATTTTTGAGTCAAACTAGTCCATTACCTGTGTGCTTAATAATCACTATGTGTCATTCCTGGGGCAGGGAGCTATTCCAATGTGAAGTCTGTTATGTTTAGAACTCCTGTCTTTGAATTCTTGAGCTCTTCATTCTGTTTCTAGGTTTATAGCATTCTTCGTCATGTTGCCGAGGTGTTAGACTACACCAAGGATGAGCAGCTGGAAAGCCTGTTCCAGAGGACTGCCTGGGTCTTTGATGACAAGTACAAGAGGCCTGGTTATGGTGCCTATGATGCATTTAAGCATGCCGTCTCGTAAGAACATCTTGATTCTGATTGTACCTTGATACCTTAACTGCCAGGTCTAGCACACAAGTCGATAGCCTGGCATATAATCACATAGCATCCATGTAATACGTCCTTGCCAACTTTAGACAAAAGTATTTCAGCATAAAAAGCCATGATGTCTATGTAGTCTCATATACTATAGTTCGTAGTATATACTGTAGATACATAACCCATAGGGTTTCATTTCACATTACTCATAAATTTTCCACTGTCATTTCTCTCCTTCATGTTCTTGGCTTCATGACCAGTGTGGCTGCTTCATCCAAATCCACAGCCTCTTCTGTTCTTTGAACTTCAAGTAGCCCGTGCTACTAGAGGCCTCCCTCAGGCCTTTTTGTCACCAGGATGTGCTCTGCCTCTGAAACCTTTAGCTCACACATTTTATTTAGAACAGCCTCTTCACCGTTACACTTGTAGCTTCCACCTAGTCCTATTCTGTTTCTTCTTGAATTCTTAAGCTCTGGTTCCATATCTGGTTTGGGGGTGGGGGGGACGGGTTCCTGCCCTTTTTAGCCTTCTCTTTCTTAGCCAGCACAGGCACACTGTGAGCCATAATTTCAACAGCTTACTTGCCAGTGTCATGAGCTTTTGCCCTGTTTTTCCTTCGGGTACATCCAACCTTGGATCAGTGTTCCTGCCCTCTCTGCACTGTAGGCTGCTGGTGCAGCTACAGTAAAATTATAGGTTGGTGCCACTGCATACTAGTAGTGTGGTCTCCAGCTCAGCAGGACCTGCATTTCCATCCCGTGTTCTCTCCGTTCCTGGTTCCCAGTTCTTTCTCCTGATTTTCTTTTTCTTTTTTCTTTTTTCTTTTCTTTTTTTTTTTTTTTTTGACTAAGCTCCTTCATGCTCTTCTTCACAAACCCACTCTGTTCTTCTTTCTTCACTCCTAGCTGGCATGCTTACTACCTGTTTTTTGTTTGTCTGGTAGTGCTGGGAATTGAATCCAGGACTTTCACACAGAGCTACATCCCCAGCCCTTATTTTTTATTTTGAAATGAGTCTAGGCATATAACTAAGTTGACTATTCTCCTTCCTCAGTCCTTTCTTTTTTCTTTTTTTTTTTTTTTGTTTTGTTTTGTTTTTAAGCAAGGTCTCAAGTAATTCACTAAATTGCCTAGGCCGCCCTTGAACTGGCAGTCTTCCTGCCTCAGTCCCCCACTGTGCTGGTATTAAAAGCATGCACCATAATCTTTGGACTTGGTTGTTCCTAAATATTAGCCAGGCTGTTGAGCTCTTAAACTTTTCATGATTATTGATCATTTGTAGTTCTTCTGTGAAGTATCTTTATTTCATTTGCCCTTTATTGGTGTATTTGTCTTCCTTTGTCATCTCTGTAGACATTTCTGTTCCCTGCACCCAGATTCTGTCACTATCTTTGTTAAGATGCTGTCTTTCTTTTAGTCTTTATTTAATTTTTTATTTGTTCAACATGCTGGTGACTAAAGACTCTGATCCTTATTTTGTGGCACATAAAAGAGTTATATGAGATGCCACTTTCTGCAAAGCCCTCCCTGCACTACTGTCCAGAAATAACACCTTTTACTCTTTATACCCATGTATGTAATTTTTTTTACACATTTTACCATGTTTTTGTTCTTTTCAAGCTAGATTATAAATTCCTTGAAGCAGGGACAGCTAATTACGTAAAAGTGCTTAATTATAGTAAGATGTCACATGTGTTAAGCTTATTTTAGCTAGATCTATAAAAACTTTGTTATGATCAGTTGGTTACTTTCTGTGTATCATGTACTGCAAAAGCTTTACTTGGAGTATCTCATTTGCTACCTAGGATATACAGCTTTCATCCTCACTTTACAGATGTGTAAACAGGCTTGGAAAGAAACACCACTCCCAAAGTCGTCTGCAGCCAGTATTGTTACACCATTGTTTTACATTGTTTAATGTATGCTCTTTGAATTCACAGTTACCAGTAAAGTAACATTGACTTTTTTTTTTTTTTTTTTCGTTTTAAATCAGAGACCCATCTATTTTGGATAGTTTAGATTTGAATGAAGATGAACGGGAGGTACTTATTAGCAATATTAATAGGCGTTTGACCCCACAAGCTGTCAAAATTCGAGCAGGTAAAGTATTTTACATGTACCAAAAAAGTCTGTTATGTATGAGACCTACCAAAGAATATATTGTACATCAATAACTAAATTTCCTAAGTATTTTTCATAAACAAGAAAAGTTTGAAGTTTCTTTTGTTTTTCTCTCAGTGCTAAGGATCAAACCCACGGACATGTCTTTGGAATGACCCCTTGTTAATAGTTTGGAATATTTTATTTCATTTTTTCCATATGCATAGAGTGTAAGAATGTATGCTAGAGCTTGGGGTGTATGTAGCTCATTGGTAGAGTGTACGCTTAGCATTTGTGAGGCTCTGGCTTCAGTCCCCAAGCAGGAAAAAAATGTGTTTACATGTATGTATGTATGTATATAGTTCCTACAAAATAAGATCATACCATATAAAATTTTCCCCATCTGTCATTTTCTATGCTGTGTATCGTATCTTTAGTCCTCTCCCATGCAGAATATAGCAACCTTCTCATTCCTTTTGACAGCTAGGTAATATTCTGTAAAAGAAGTAAACTTTACCATAAACTAGCCCTTTGATGAATACAGGTTTTGCCAGTTTTCCTCACAGTTACAAAAATACAGTGCAAATAACACATGCATGTTTATCTGTTCAAGCTTTTGTCAAGACAGATTTTTTAAAGAATTGCTGGGTCCGAGAGTATACAGTTTCAAATGTGTATTAAATTTGTCTTTTATTTTGTTGTAAAGCAGCTTGATCTACATCATAAGATGGTTTTATATCATATTTAGATATTTTTAATTATGAAAACAATGGATGGTACTACTATCTAATTGATAAGATGAAAACTTTTTTAAATATTTGAATATTTGTATATCTGCCACGTCTCTTAATTCTTTCAGCCTTTAAATATTTCTTAATTTTTTGGGTATGAGCTTTTGAATCTTCGTATAATTTTAGATATTGAAGTGGCTTGTTATGGTTATGAAGGCATTGATGCTGTAAAAGAAGCCCTGAGAGCAGGTTTGAACTGTTCTACAGAAACCATGCCCATTAAGGTAAGTCATCAGTGTTCTTCCTCCCTGCTGCAGTAATTACATAAGCAAATCAAGTGCTTGATTTTGGGGGTTTTTGTTTTGTTGTTTTGAGACAGGGTCTCAATTTATAGTCCAGGCTAGTCCTAAACTTGTTATGTAGCCCAGGCTGGCTCCAAAAACACACAGCAATCCTCCTATCTCAGCTTTCTGAGTTCTGGGATTGTAGATGTATGCCATCACACTCAGCTGATTTTTATGTGGTGCTGGGGAACTGAACTCAGGGCCTTGTGTTTACTAAGCACATTGCTGTAACTGCCATGCTATTCTTCCAGCCCCTGATGCTTGGTTTTTATTTAGAAATTTGGTGGTGGTTGGGAGGGTGGGGTGTTTGCTGTTCTAGTTACTTTTCCATTGCTAGGAGAGAATATCCAACTCCTACAACTTTAGGGAGGAATGATTTATTTTAGCTCACAGCTTCAGAAGGTTACAGTTCATTCATGGGTGGGCAGCTGGGAATGGAATCACATGGCAGAACAGACCCAAGTCCACCAGGAAGGTGGAGCCACCCTTCCAGGTCCCGCCTCACTGATGTACCCCTTCCGCTCCCAGCCCCACCTCCCAACAGCACACACTATGATACATCCACAGGCTTTGGGGGACATTCCAAAGCCAAACCATAAGAAGAAGGGTAAGGTGCTGAGGACTAAATCCAGGGCCACTGAGCTCAATCTTACCCCAGCTGGCAATCTTCCTGCCCCAGCCTCCAGAGTGCTAGAATTACAGGCATGTGCCACCATAGCCATTTTATGAGGTACTGGGGAAGTAAACCCAGGTACTTAGCACCTGGCTTAATACTTGCTAGGTAAGCACTTTAACCAGTGAGCCATTCCTCCAGCCCCAAGCTTTTTCTTTGTAATGACACAGCCGGGCATTGGTGGTGGCTCAGTGGTAGAGTGCTTCCTTAGCATGGGCAAAGCCCTGGGTTTGATGCCCAGCACCACAGATAAAAAAGGATCATGCTTCCTAATGAAATTATTGGAGCAGTGATTCTTGGTGATTTTCTGGAGAATTGCTGCTTTTGATACATTAACAAACAGTTCCATATTGCCAGCCTTACAAAATTGGGAGATGAGTTTTGGAGTGATTTAGTAAACATTCTCTTAATAATAGTTGTGTTCTGTAGGTATAATCATAATTGAATTTTTGTCTTTCTCTTGTAGATAAACCTAATAGCTCCTCCTCGGTACGTGATGACTACAACCACCCTGGAGAGAACAGAAGGTCTCTCAGTACTGAATCAAGCTATGGCTGTTATCAAAGAAAAGATTGAGGAAAAGAGGGGTGTGTTCAATGTTCAAATGGAGGTGAGGTCAATGCCTTCCTGTTTACTTTGTTCTTATTATAAGATTTTTAAAATTTTAAGTTATCTAAATTATGTTTTGAAGTATACCTAATCACTGCCTTTTAAAACATCTTATAGGACCTGGATGATTGGCTCAGTGCTTAAAACACTTGCCTTGCAAGTGCTAAGTACCTGAGTTCAGTTCCCTAGCACCACATAAGCCAAGCATGGTGGTGCACACCTGTAATCTTAGCACTTTGGAGGCTGAGACAGGAGGATTGTCATGAGTCCCAGTCTACCCTGGGCCCCATAGTCAATTCAGGACCAGCCTGGGCCACAGGGTGAGACCTTATCTCAAAAATAAATAAAAAAGTAAAAAATCAGGTTCTAAATTTGAAACAAGAATTATGAATATGCTGAGGGTAATATAAGTATTAACTCACAGGGTTTCTAAAAGGGATTTAGTGGGAAAATAAGAACTATAAGTCCAGCCTTGTGGTACAGGCCTGTAATTCTAGTACTCTGGGAAGGTCAGGCAGGAGTTTGAGCCCAGCCTAGGTAATTTAGCCAGACCCTGTCTGAAATCAAAACAAAAAAGTAAGCCAGGGGTGCAGCTTAGTGTGAAGGCCTTGAGCTTAGTCAGCAGTACTAGCGCCAAGTACCTGAGTTCGATTCCCCAGTACCACATGAGCCAGGCATGGTGGTTCACGTCTATAATCCCAGCACTCGGGAGTCTGAGACAGGAGTATTGCCTTGAGTCTAAGGCCAGCCTGGGCTCCATAGTGAGTTCAGGACCAGCCTAGGCTACATAGAAAGACCCTGTCTCAAAAAAAAAAAAAAAAAAAAAAAAAAAAAAAAAAAAAAAAAAAAAAAAAAAAAAGCAGCACTGAAATGTAGTATTAGCAGATGTGCGTTCAAGTCTGGTTGCTGATGATGTTAAAGCATGTCTTCCCTCCCCCTCATAAAAATAAATAATAAAGATGAGAAAATTATTACTCGGGTTTGAATGTGAAATTTTAACTTTTTGACCTCAGAATTAGAAATGTGTAATCTTCTAGTGGGGAATGAGGGTGCACCCTTGTAATCCCAGCACTCAGAAATCTGAGACAAAAGGATCTTAAGTTCAAAGCCAGCCTGGACTATATAGTGAGACCCTATCACAAGAAAACACCTATCTTTACCTCATCTTAGTAGAAATAAAATAAAACCTAATTTCTGTACATAGTATTTCCTTCTCTGGAAAGGAGTAGTAATGTTTAAGCCCAAAAAATCCTTTCTTAACAGGGCATTTGTGGTCTTAAGTTATTGCCACTGGGGTTATTTCACATATCTTCAGTTTTAGCTTATCAGAATGGCAAAGTATTGTTCTGTTTTGCTATACACATACTTCTTTCTCTTGTGCTGTTCCTCCCACCCCCTTATGCTAGGGATTAAACTCAGGGCCGTCAGTCTGAGCTACATTCCTCAGGCCTTTATCTATTTGGGATTTTCTTTTTTTTTTTTTTTTTTTTTTTAGTGATTTATGGAGACCTTGTCTCAAAATAAGAAGGCTAAGGATATTGTTCAATGTGAAGGCCCTGGGTTTAATCCTTCATTGGAGAAGAAAAGTTAAAATCAAAATGCTCGGCAGTGGTAGTATTTAAGTTGGGATTTGTATGTTGTTTAACTGCTTTGCTTTGGAATTTATGCCTGTGCTCCCACAGCCTAAAGTGGTCACAGATACAGATGAGACTGAACTTGCAAGGCAGCTGGAGCGGCTTGAGAGAGAAAATGCGGAAGTGGACGGAGACGATGATGCAGAAGAAATGGAAGCCAAAGCTGAAGATTAACTGTGGAAAACAGTCCAATTTGAGGAACACAAAGCAGCCCTTCCTGGCTGTAAACTTTAGACTTGAAAGTTTTCCAGTATTGAAAACTTCAAAGTTGAATATTTTTTAATGCAAGTATTTAAATGTTCCAGCAGACCACAATACGAAATGCCCTCCTGTGTCAGCCGTTTCCACACAGTAACTCCAACACATTGAGTATTTTTAAGGGAATGTCTTCATTTCACTAGATATGAATCTTTAAGAACAGTCCTAAAATTGGGCTGTGGTTTCCATTTCTTATGTCTTCAGGCGGGCACCCTTTATATATAGTTTAGTGTCTCTGTGAGATTTAGCAGGGGCACCCAGGGCAGACAATAACAATCCCAACCTTTCTATATAAAATGTATTCAACCAAACATCAAATAAATTTCTGGGATATTTAACTATAGGCTTCTTCCTTCTTGTCACCAGTTAAAAGCATTCTGAATGCTAAGATCCTAATTCTGTTACCTTTATTTTAATCTAGATGTAGAAGTTTAACATCAGGTAATCAAAGGATCTGTATACAGCAAACCTTTTCAGAAGTAGAGTTCAGAGAGAACATTTGAAGTTTGACCTTTAGAGAGGAATAACCTTTTACATTATGTGCCTTTTACCTGTTTGAAACTGATTACAGCGTGGGGTATGAGAATTTGTCGCACTGGGTCCTTGTTGGTATTCTAATCAGCTACTTGCCTTGAGCTTATAATTCAAGATGGAAAGGTTTTCTTTTTCTTTTAAAGAAGATGCTAGTGCTTAAATTTAATTATTTTTGATTTTTTGTTTTCTCCTTTAAAGTATCTATTGGGTATCATAGATCTTTGGTTCTCCTTAGAACAGGAATCAGTTTCAACAGTGTTTACAGAGATTTTAATGTTTCAATCATTATCAAGACCCAGTTATTTTAATGGTGTGTATGCAAATTAAATTTTACAGGGAACACATTATTTGAAGTTACAGCTGTAGTAGTCGTTTAGAAAATCTTGCTAGGCATGGTAGCACATGCCTCTAATTCCAGCTACTTGGGAGGCTAAGGCGGGAGAATCTCATGTTCAAGGCTGTCCTGAACAACTTACTAAAACTTTGTCTGACAATAGAAAAGAGTTGAGAAGGTAGCCCAGTGATAGAGCACACTGGGTTTCAGTTCCCAGTGTAGTGTGGAGGTGAGGGGAGTAGAAAACCTTGAGTTAGTTTGGTGTACTTGACTTTATAGATTTAATTTCTTAAAGTACTTGAAATATTATTTATTATTCCCTAGAAATAGCTATTAAAATACACATTAGTATAAACTATAAGTCAATCCAGGACTAGATTTAATTCATTACTACAGGCAGTAGAGCTGGATGTGGTAGCACAAGCCTGTAATTCCAGCTCCTGAGGAGAATGAGACATGGAGCTGAATTGAGCCTAGGAGTTTGAGTCCAGCCCGAGCAACACAACAAGACCTTGTCTGCTAGAGAGAAAGACATTGGGAGGTAGTTAATGGAGAATAGTTCGTGGCATTTGGAAAATATGTCCCTTTTATTTAGCAGCCTATAACTGCTAATCCAAAAGTCTAACTAAAAATGGCCTGTAACAAGGGGGAGTCCTGGTTGCCAGCCAGCATACTGTACTGGGGAACATTTAGAGAACCTGGCCATACTGATGTTGGCACACAATGTTCACTTGTATTTCAGGGAAGCATCAAAAAACGGGTTTATAAAACATTGTAGCGTAGGGGAAGAAAAAAAACTTGCAGCAATAAGGTATTGATAAGGTATTTCCAAACACTTAACTAGTGCCCCCTTTGCTCT
The DNA here is from genome assembly GCA_004027205.1 of Ctenodactylus gundi. NCBI lineage: Eukaryota > Metazoa > Chordata > Mammalia > Rodentia > Ctenodactylidae > Ctenodactylus > Ctenodactylus gundi. The sequence continues at coordinate 793,029 of PVKB01000325.1, forward strand.
ATGCCAGAGGACTGGGTTGTTTTTTCTTTTGTTTACTGAAATCTTTATACTTGAAAAGCCGTATTTGTTGAAAATACCAGTGGCCACCATGATTTCATTTTTATCCCATGCAAACCATTTGCTCAGTTTCAGAATTTTGTAAATTGAAGACCTCTCAGAGAAAAGAATACAGTTTCCCTGACCTCATCAGGAAGAGAGTAAATTTAGAGCATATGTAAACCTTGCTGACCTAAAAGCATGGGCAGAGACGTGGAGACGAGCCACGTATCATACTCTGAATAACTTGTGTAAAACTGATAGTTGAGCAAATCTTGATTATCTCGCCAAAGCTTTTTCATTTGCAAATGAAGCAATGTTGACAATTTCATATTTCCCCCGTGCCTTTGCTAGGGATCAAGTGGTTATCAATTCGTATAATATTAGTGATAGTTTGGGTTTCATTTATTCACAAATCAATTGAAAATAATGGCTACAATGAAATATGGACATCCAAACCATTACGTAGATTTTATAGCAAAACAAGACAGGTCCATTCTTATGTGAGCAGTGTCCAAGCAGTCATGGGACCTATAGAGCCTTACTAACTACGGTGTCATGCTAAGCAAAAGTTAGTACTTGTCATCTCCAATGACTCAAGACCTAGCAAACTACACGAAGAAGAATAAAATGGTTAGGGATTTTCTTTCAGTTCTACCTTGCCATCTTCACTGAGTTTCTTCCAATGGATGGTCATCTGCTTTCCGACACTTCAGAACCTCGTATCTCCCACGCAAAGAGAAACAGCTGTGCCAGTTTGGAAGCAGGAAGCCATCAAAATGCTAAATTTAGATAAGCACCTTGTCAGTATTCAAAAAGCAGTAAGATTCCAGGGACATCCTACCTTAGCAAAATGCCAAATAGGAAATGGTGCTTTCAAGGGAAATCTCTTAAAAATTAGGGAAAAGGGAAAAAACAACTTAGACTTCTTCATAACTTGGGTCGGGTATTCTAGACAAAATTAAGAGATAGTTCAAGCTGAGCATAGTGGCACACACATGTAAGCTCAGCACTTGGGAGGCTGAGGCAGGAGGAATGTAATCTTGAGGGTAGCCTAGGCTACACAGCAAGACCCTGTCCCAAAAACAAACAACAAATTAAGCACTTTAAAAGTACCCATTCCCCTTAAATGTAAGTTACATATTTTAGCTATTAAAGTCCAAGAACTTGTACTTGGCAAGAATCCTGGCAATATCTTGTGCCAGATCACTGTATAAACTTGAAAATAATAAAAATGTTCTTTTAAAAATACTGTATGGTAGACTTTTCACTGCTTTAGATTAACTTCCCCACTAAAGTTCCTTGATGCCTGTTTGGCTTGGTTAATGCTCATTTTCAAACCAAACTTTTATACCTTGATTTAACATTTTTTACCATTTGGATTTTTCTTTGTCCTTTAGAGAGTTCCTGCTCTGTGTATCTAAATGAAAAGCTCTTAATTTTTTGTATGTATAACTAATTTCTCCAAGTGAGTCCATGACTTAAGCTTTATCATCTGAATGTTCAAAGTTTTGCCAGCATCCCTACTTTAAGGTAAACTGTACCTTCATGATAAAGATCACTTGAAATGTTTCCATAATCAACTTGTGTAATACATAGAGCTTTACAGGTGGGAAAACTTTGAAAGTGATAACACTTGGTATGGGAATTAAAGCAGAAACAAATGTCGTGGGGTTTTTTGTCATTCCAAAAGAAGAGTTGTTGACATTTCAGAGAGAGCTGCCTTGAGGCTGGACTTTATTTAATATAGTGGTCAGTGTTAGTGTTTCCAACAGAAGGCTTTAGTTTTGATGCCCAAAGACACGGCTGACTGTCCTGATGGGCAGAAGTCAAGATGATAGCACCTACTGGCTGTTCAGGAATCTGGCTCCAAAGCAGTGTAAAAAGTGAAATGCTAAATCTTTTTTTTTTCCCCATGTTTCAAATCCACAGGGATTTTTGCATCTGCTAGGTAGGCACTATGCCATTGGGCTACATCCCCAGCCCAAAGATAAATCTTAATACACGCCTATTCTCCAGGAAGTCCTCTATGTACCGTCCAATAAGAAGCAGGAATCCTGGTCCTGGTCCTGTGCCTTCAGGTCATGTTAGTTTTTTAATAGCTTCAATCCATTCTGCTCTTTCAGCTTTGCTGCTGGCCTGAATATAATAGTGTGTGTCATCCTTGGTGATCACTTTGAAGAGATTTCCTTGGACATTCCCTTTAACACCTAGGCAGGAAAAATAAATCAGTGGATGAATATCCGTATCTGCTTTCAGCTTCAATCAGCTGAAATCAACTGGGTCGGACAAAAACATACAGTACAGTGTTTCATATGTGGCTAGAGAATCCCGCCAAATGCATGCTTTCCTCCTTTCCTCCTCCCTTTCCATCTTGTTCCCCAGCAGAGTGAGGCCTGGACATTCCTGGAAGCTCTCATTACTGTATATTAGGCATAGAGGTACAGTTTGACTCACAGGGATCCAGTATGTGCACGTTAAAAGCAGGTAACAGAATTTGGTGCTTGAACTCCACATCCATAGGATAGAATAATATTTTCTTACCGAAGCTGGCTATTGCAAAGTAAGTATAGTAACAGACACGAAAGTGTGCTAATGATGTAAACACTAAGCCCCAGCTACTGCTGTTAGTTAGGTGGAGGCCATGAGCACAGAAACAGGGAAAAGAATGTTAGAAGATTATTTTACTGAATTCTTCATAAGAACATCCCATACAACCTTTATTTCTGAAAACAAAGCATACCCAGGTGTGGTAGCACACACCTGTAATCCAGCGTTCCAGAAGGCTAAGGCAGGAAAAGTGCAGGTTCAAACTCAGCCCAAGCAACTTAATGAGACCCCATCTCAAAAGGGCTTAAGATGTAGCTCACTGCAAAAGCCATGAGTTCGATCCCCAGTGCCAAAAAAAAAAAAAAAAAAAAAAAAAAAAAAAAAAAAAAAAAAAAAAAAAAAAAAAAAAAAAAAAAAAAACACCTCACACCATTCATTGTCTCATTAAGTAGAAGTCCTCAGCTGCCAAACGTCAATCTTTTAGGGAGAAGAGCATCACTGAGACACAGAGAGGAAGCCCGGGAGATCTTCAAGCCAGGGCTAAAGTTGAACCTTACCAGTGGGAACGCCATTATCCTCCAGAGCTGACACGAGTGAGCCGCGAAGAGGGAATCCACCCACTGGCCTATTCTCTTCCTGCAGAGGAAAGGAGATCTTAATCAGGAATTCTGTGAATGCACATTGCCCTGTAACCATGATCAGGCTAGCTAAAAATTCACTTCAAGTTATCTGTGGGGCTGGGAATGTAGCTCAGTGGTACAGCACCTTCCTAGTATTTTGGAGGCTATGGATTCAGTCTCCCAACACTGGAAAAAAAAAAACTAAAAATGTTTACAGTAATAGAAGAGGCAGAACTTGGACATCACGTGGCCAAGTTAGTACATATCCCTAAGGAAGTGCGAGCCTCTTGTTTCACAGGCAGGAGTACCAGTGTCCACAATGTCGCTGCCACCAGGTCCAGTGCAGCTGAACATCAATCTGTTTTTTGTTCTTGGAGATGTCTCAAATTCCTGATTCCACACTCCAGGAGAAGCACCTACTGGCTTCCTTAATGTGTGCATCTTAACAGCCAATCAGAAAATATGTAGAGACAGTTATTCCTAAAAAAAGTGATAAACATTCCTGTACTGTAGGCACCATTATACAAGTCTCAGGTATGTGTTTGGCATAAGACTGTGTGGAACAGAGTTGTGGTTGATGGTAGCACGATAACTCTGAGCAATTATATACAGGTCCCTGGATCCCTTCAACTAATCAATAATAAATTTTTTCTTTTCTTTTTGTGGTACTGGAGATCTAATCCAAGGCCTTTGCACTAAGCTACATTCCCAGTCCATTTTTTTAAATCACTAAGTTGGCCAAGTAGGCTCAACCTTGTGGTCCTCCTGTCTCAGCCTCCCAGAATGCTGGGATTAGAGGCTTGCACCATCATGCCCAGATTATAATTTCATACTAAGTGGTAGGTCTAGCAAGAGATAAGACAAAAAAGAAAATAGTTAAATAACAATGCCAGAAATATTAACACTGCTTAATGCTGAGAGAGGACATTCAGATGAACAAGTAATCCACCCCCACAGAGGTCAGATCCATGGAAGGATAGGGGCCAGCCTCAGAAAGGAGTCTTGAGTTGGCCTTGAGAGGCAAGCCTGAACACACAGTGGGCATTTAGCCCATGCAGGGGGAAGAATAAGAACAAAGTCAGGGAGCAAATATACTGCAAAAATGTCTCTCGAATGAGGCTGGGAGAATGGCACAGCAGTTAAAGAACTTCCCTAGCAAGTGTACAGACATGAGTTTGACTCCAAGCACTATCCAAGCTACATGTGGTGGCACATATCTGTAATCCAAGCATTCATGAGTCCAAGGTCAACCTGGACTTCAGAGTAAGACCCTGTCTCACAAATAAATAATAAAAAATAAATGTCTCTTAGAGCCAAGCACAGTAGCTCATGCCTGTAATCCCAGCATTAGGATGGCTGAAGCAGGAGGATTGCCATGAGTTCGAGGCCAGCCTGGGTTACACAGTGAGAGTGCAGGACCAGCCTGGACCATAGAGTAAGACCATGTCTCAAAAAAAAAAAAGCAAACCAAAAAAAAAAAAAAAAAAAAAACTTTCTCAGATGTTGGCAGCACTGAGATGAGGATTCATCAAGGAAGCAATGTGAACAGGGCAGGACTGAGAAAGAAGTGCAAAACTTAAGTGTTTATTCATTTGTCCTCCCTTGCAAAAAAAAAAAAAAATGTTGCAGCCACAGAGAAGTTTGACTTCTATTCTGGAGCCAAGGCTCGTGATCTTGGAGAGGTCAGTGCATGCCTTTAGGAGACTGAGGAGAGTTAGACTCCCAGGACAGCCCTCTAGTCATGCCCTTCCTGGCATCAGCCCACCTTGTAGTTCACAGGGTCCCAGGACTGCTGCATGGCTCCGAATTAACATTTAGAGGTTCCTGACTGAAACTCAGGAAAGAAGTCTCAAAAAACTAAAGACAATCAAATATGTACCAAGGCAAAGCTGAACAGCCCAACCAAGGGCCGATGCACTTTTCTTTTGACTGGGATCGGATCAACTCAGCATGACATCATACTTATCTGAGACTCAATACATTAATTCCTGAATCAATTTTAAAAATAAGAAAAATATAAAGTAATGGCATAAATTGTATGTGATAAAAATAAATATTTCAAAAATAGGTGATAGCCGGGCCTGATGGCCCAGGCCTGTAAACTTAGCACTCTGGGAAGCTGAGGCAAGATCACAACTTTGCAAGTTTGAGCCCAGCCTGGACAATTTAACAGCTTAGGAATACCTTGTCTCAAATATACAATTAAAAGGGCTGGGACTATAGCTCAGGGTGAAGGCCCTGAGCGTGATCTCAAACACACACGCGCACACACACACACGCACATGCACACACACACACAACCACCACCACCACCACCACCACCACCACCACCACCACCACCCCCAGGTGAAGTCAAGCACAGTGGTTTGAGGCCAGCCTGGGTTACACCATGAGTTCAAAGCCAACCTAGACTACAACTCAAAACTCTGTCCCAAAGCAAAACAAAACAAAAATGACAATAAGATATGGAGGAAGGCAGAGCTCATGGATCTTTGGAAGGATAGGGCAAGTGTCCCCCCAGCCCCAACAGGCCATGTAGAAAATAAATGGTGCTTTTCCTCTGAAAATAAAACAGATCTTCTTCCAAAGAAAGACCAGAGTAGAGAGAGAAACCAAAGAATCCATTTCTAAGCAAAAAATCATGGGATGAAAGGAAAAGCTTGATGCAGCAGAAATAATGGCAGGAAACATGGGACAGGAAGGAAGAACAGTGGTGGCCAGCTGTGCAGGGAGATGTCTAGAGGCACTCACTTTAGAAGGGTCATAGTAATGCAGAAAACCCGGCTCCTTCCTCAGAACGAAGCGACGCACCTTCCAGTTCTTCCTCTTGTGTCCCTGCAGCAAGGAAAGGTTTTTAAGCTCCCCCGCGACTATTCCGCATCCTCTTCCTGCTTCCCTACATCTACCCAATGCCAAACTATTGTCAGACAGCTTTCAGAACACTCAAGGAGTATCACAATATGGACTTCCTTGATGTCATCATCCCTCGTTCAGTGACACTTCAGTAGAAACACCCTCACATGTAGTTAACAAGGAGAGTTATCCTCAAAAGAAAGTGGGTACATTATCCTGACATCACTGGTATAAAGGACAGGGAGGCAGCAAGTGTCAACTGGACTGGGAGTACACAGGTCAACCTGAACTGAAAGACACTAACTTTTCAAGGGTCAACTTAGTCCAAAAACAAACCTAGAGCTCTATTTTTCACATGTGCACATACACAGTAAAACCCTGTAACATTCTACATCAGAAAAAGCAATAGTCCATTACAGGATATGATACTCTAAATGTATAAGAAGACATTATTAATCTCTCTCTCTCTCTCTCTCTCTCTCTCTCTCTCTCTCTCTGTGTGTGTGTGTGTATGTGTGTGTGTGTGTGTGTGTGAGAGAGAGAGAGAGAGAGAGACTGTGTGGTTTTTTGGCCCACACCCTAGTCAGTGGTCCCCAGGCTGTCTGCCATCAGGGACCGGTTTAAATGAAGACCATTCTCCCAAGTAGGAGTGGAGTACTTGTTATGAGGTAGGTTGTTGGGCTGCTTTGAAATGGTGAGCAGTGCTTCAATTCCTGTCAGGTTCCCAGCGGCATTAGAACCTAATAGGAGCACACTGACAGGAGGCGGAGCTCCACTCATGCTCACCTCCAGCTCATCACTCTTCTCCCCTTGAAGCCTGGTCATTCCAAGGCCACAGACTGGTACCAGTCTACAGTCCCAGATGAACCAAGGGATCCTGGACATTCAAGAAGCAGGTGACAATATATGAAATGGGATAATTATGTAGAAGTTGCTGTTTAATGTCATGATATTTATGCACATGTGTGATTTTTTTTTCCTGAGTAACCTTTGCTTCTGCTACTCATGTATGAGATCTTTGACTTGCTTCTTTGGTGTGTGTTGGGTTTTTGTTTGGCAGATCTGGCCAATAGAGGAGAACACTAGTGTTTTTAATTCCTCCTGTCCTTTGGGCTGATTTCTGTGTGCGTGCTCGCACGTGACCCTGTCCCCATCCTCCCTGCTCAAAGGCAGCCATACCTGCTTGGACAAATAGCCTTGTTTGACCACTGTGCCACTTAACTCCATCGTGCTGAGACTAATTTCTTCTTTGGGGTTTATCTTCTTCTTGTAGCTCTCAGCCTAGTGGGAATGGGAGAACAAGGACGCTCTTACAAAAATGGCCCAGGCCCAGGCGGTGAGGACCCCATGGGGAAAGTGAATTGCTCAGTGCAGAAGCCTCACACTCCCTTGAGGATAAAGCTGCCCCTAACCCAAGGCCCTGACCCATGGCTGTGGACCTCCCACACTCACAGTCTCCACTTCCTTCCCTCTGCTCTGGTCACAAAAGGAGCCCCTCACTAACTTACAAATGTGTACAGGGCTGTGGACTCATCCAGGAACTGCTCAGCCAGATCCCCAGAGCGAATGGCTCCCATGCTCCGGACACCTACTGGCCGGAGGAAATTCTCCTCCATGAGCATTGAGGCCAAGGTCACTGCCTCCAGACGGCTGGCTGCGAAGCTGTTGGAGATGAGCCAGTCTACCAGCGAAGAGCCTGCATCAGAATAAGGGCAGCAGCCATCAGACCATGGGCTCCACTGACCATCAACCACGTGTCCTTGCTCAGCAGGCAGACCTGGCCTCAATACAGGCTGGCCAAGCACATGGCTGAATCTCAGATCACAAGCCCCAGGTCTCTAAAGTTCAGCTGGGTCCCTAAGACAGACAGGCTCACCCAGGAAAGTCTTCTTATAGGTGCTTCCTTGCTCCATGTTGGGGCTCGGCCGGATCCCACTGCTGCTGTCATGCATCTTGTCCACGATGCGACTATACAGAAGGAAGGCAAAGGAGAAGGGACCTTTGTCACACTAACTGCGACAGGCAGGGTCCAAGAGTCACTGCTAGGAGGATGAAGCAAGCAGCAAACGACGTGGTATGCACCACAGGCTGCAGAGGTGGCTTTGAGTTATGCATTAGAAATTCAGCGGCAGGATTTTCAGACATTCCTGGTCTTCTAAGTGTTCTAGTATTTCTATACTAGACAGCATTACTGTCACAAGACTAGAGACACCGGTGTGCAGTAGGCTACATGGTTCTCTATGACCGGCTGCCTTCAGAGATGGGCAGAAGTGGGAGAGGCCCCAAGAAGTTGCGCATAAGCACAGAGAGAGGCCAGGGCCCTTCCTACACAGAGAAATCAATACAAGCAAAGACAAGAACAGGCGACAGGCTGGAAGCACAATGAGGGCCAGCCAGGCCACTGAAGGCCTGGGCCCCCTCCACCCTGCGCACAGAGAAGAGGCTTTAGAAAAGACAATCAGGGTGAGGGGCAGTACGGGTGGGCACTCACTGTAGGCTGATATGAGGGGGCAGTTTGAAGGAGTTTTTCAATATGTGGAGTTGCTGGACCTTCCCTGGCTGCCCTGCGTGGATAGCGCCTGTTATCTCAAAGGCCCAGGCATCCCTCTCCTCTCGAGAACAGGCCTCCAGGAAGTACTCTGTAGATGTCCGGGTCTTCAGCTTAATGAGGAGCTGTGGGAAGAAACAGTCACTCAGACCAGCACTCAGAGGCACAGCAGGCAAAAACAAATGGGGCAGCAGAGCTATGATGGGCCACAGAGGATCTAGGAGACTACGTAGGTCACTGACTGAGATATCCCAGTAAGCAGTCCTTAAAGATCTGCTCGGACACCACCAGTGTCAGGGAGCTCATGGGCCCTTAAGGCAGCCTTCTCCTTTTATGAAGACCAGGTAGCATGGAGACTGCTTCTCAGACCGCCGGGTCCCATTCTGCCTTCTGGAATCATGGACTTCAGCCCATGCTGAAGTGGGAAATGCTGAGACTACAGCCACAAGCTCTGTCATTCGGCTGTGGATACCAGGGCTGGTTAAGAACTTCATTGGGCCTCAGTTTTTCCACCATTAATGTTACACTAGTGCCCACATGGCAGCCCTCTCCCATAACCTCTGTGCGTTAACCTCGCTGTTCCCACACATGGAGCTTGCCTTCCTATGGATGACCCTGGCTTAGAGACAGTTACTCCCTCTTTCCTTCCCAGCCATGGTAACAGTCTCAGCCTAGCAACCATGACCAGCCCTGACACCCTTCACAGGCCCCAACGTGACAGCTGTGCTGAGCCCAGCAGCTGACCAACTGATGATGACACCTGTGACGCCTGGGAGCACCTGCCTCCCTTCACCTGTAGCCTACCGGCCTCCTCTCCCAGCATAGCCGGCAGCTCTGCGTTGTCCTCTTCTGCCTAATCCCCGATCCACACACCAGCTTATCAGCCCAGTCGCTGACCCTTATGCTGACTAACTGACCCACATCAAGTCAAAGCTCCATTCACCTCATAATCAAGACCTTGTGCTTCGACTTGCTACCCAGACAAAAGGTTATGGGGACAGTAAACTTTTAACTTCAAATTCTCTTGCTACTGGTCATATTTCTGGTTCCTTCCAGGGTCCTTCTTTGACCTAATAATGCCCATCTCAATAGAATTGTTAGTAACGCCCCCTCTGGTTCTCTTTTCTACAGCTTAAAACACCCCCAAGCTTTTCAAAAATTCCTTATATGATACAGTTTGACTCCTGCTGAACCCATTTACTCTTTGCTACAAGCTCATCATGTGATCAACATTCCAATAGATTCACAGAGTGGAACATAACAGCCGGGACCAGTCAGAGGACCAACAGCCTGTACAGCCTGAGCCACGGGCAATCATGGCACTGGCCACTCGTCCTCCATTCAGAGTCTTCTTCACGCAGGCCCACTTCTCTGCCCTTTAAATGAGCATGTAGGAGATTTCATGGTTCATTTGTGGGATTTGGCATTCCTGACTCTATTAAATGTCCCTTGAGTGAACTGGGTCTACTACTACTGAAGCATTCTATTTCACTTTCATGTTTTTTATTTTCTTTTTTATTTTCATTTTTTAAACTGGTGCTGGAAATCAAACCCAGGGCCTCATGCATGCTAATTCATGCATGCTGGTTTCTAAAGTATCACCTCTCAACTCGTTTTACCTGCTAGCTTAATAAACAGACTTCATTTAAATAGAAAAACTGGTGAGTAGGACATGGCTGGCTCATGCCATCCTAAGGGAAACTATGAAGGTGTTTCTCTAGGTCTAAATGCACACATCATACCGGGAAAGAACAGAGTTCAACAAGATCCTGAACTGGGACTGCCAGTACACACCGAAAATAAAAGAACTTCAGGAGAACAAGAAAACTCCAAGTGAAATCCAGACAAAATGTAAGAATTCATTCGTGTGTGCGTGTGTGTGTGTGTGTGTATTTAAGATTTGTTTGTAGTGAGCCTGTTGGATTCTCTCAATCTCTTCTAGCCTGAGTACTCATGAACCAGGTAGATAAAACTCAGAGAATTTTATGTAGAATTAACATGAAGTTCACATCTACAGCAAATTTAACTTGTTCTCCTTTTTTGAAATGTAGACCATACTTTCCCATTGCCAGCCAATTCTGCCAGCGCTCCTCACTCTGGTAAAGTCTGGGCTTCTCTCTCTCACTCTCTCTCTCTCTCTCTCTCTCTCTCTCTCCCCTCTCTCCCTGTACCATGTTTGGGAGGGTCATCACACTGAACATCATTTACAGCTCCTTTTTATTATTTTATTTTATGTGAGACAATGTCTCACTAACTTATAACACTCCTGGCTCCAAGAATGCTGGAATTACAGGAATGCACAATCTAGCCTGGTTTTCTTAATTCTTATGACCTTAAACATGCCCTTAATCTCCAGCCAAAATTACAGCAGCAGAAAAACAGTAACTTCTGAGCCTAGCCTTACATACATGGAGGAAGGGGCACTCAGTCCCCTCAGCTTCAGCCTCAGTGAACATCAGCCACCTCCTTCCACAACCACTCACAGCACCTGGAACCGCACACCCAGCGTATGTGGCTCCTGGCTTACAAAACAGGCCTGATCGCCAAAGTGCTGTTCTCCGCTTTCTCATCCTTGGTTCTTGGTTCCTCTTGCCACCCAAGCCAAGCGGCCCAAAACCATCTCACTGCCCACGGAAAGATACTGGCACCTCCAACACCCCTGCCTTCGACATCCACACAGCCACCAAGTCGTGTGAACGTTTCATTCACAGTGGTTTCTCACGTTCATCCCTTCTTTCCTCTTTTCTAGCTTGAATCATTTATTTATTTATCTAATTTAATCTATTTTGTGGCACTAGGGTTGGAACTCAGGGCCTTTACATTGAGCCAAAACTTCTAGCTCTTTTTTCTTTTTTTTTTTTTCTTTCTTTCTTAAGACAGGATCTCACGCTGGTCCCCAGGTTGTTCATGAATTCTCAAAGGAGCCCAGGCTAGCCTTGAATTTATGATAATCCCCTCTGCCTCAGCCTCCCAAGTGCTGGGATTACAGGCATGCACCACCACTCCCAGTTCTATGTGGGGGTGGGGAATCAAACCCAGGGCCTTGCGTTTGCTAGACAAGTGCTTTAGCCGCTCCAATCCCTCATTTTTATTTTTGATTTTGAGGCAGAATCTCACTAAATCAATAAATTACCTAAGCTGGACTCAAACTTGGAATCCTTCTGCCTCCGCTTCCCACAGTGCTGGGATTATAGGCTTGTACCACCAGATACAGCCTAAATCACTTAATAGCTCTTTTATTTTATTTGAAAAAAATTTTAAATTATTAATAAGTACAGAGGTTAACATAATAAGTGACAGTAACCACAGCACCCAGGACAAGCCATCATTTTTTTTATATACTTAAAAGTGTCTTTAAATGAGTTCACTGGCTCTGGCCTCTTTCTCTTACACACTGCAGGCAAGGAAACATGGAGGGAGAAAACCTAAGAAAGAAGAAATAGCAAGACTCCACTCTCCTTTCTTTGTGGCACTGGTGACTGAACTGAGGACCTTTACACTGAGCTATAACCTAGGTGCAAAGATTTATTATTTCTGTTTTGAGACAACGTGTCCATCACTAAGTTTCCCAAGCTAGTCTAAAACTTGAAATCTTCCTGCCTCAGCCTCTCAGAGTGCTGGGATTACAGGCATCTCCTACCATACCCAGATAAGACTCCTTTATGGACCTGAATACGCTATTAGTAAATGAGTTTAGTTCCTCATTTTAATCTAAGAGGCTTTTCGTCAGGTCACTTAGTCACTCGGAAATGTCAATGGCTCCCCATTAACTCCACCTCAATCTACCTCTGATCACTCCTAAGGACGTATTCCCATTTGGCCACCCGGGTGGCCCTTATTATCCCTGTCCCCCTGTATACACGTTCGTAATTTTACTCAAGACATTTAAGCTGCCGGAATGTTTACCATCTCTGTCTAAATTTTTATTCCTGAAGCTACACCAGACCCAGAAGTCTACAGTGGCATCTCGTCATCGTCAGGAGAAATGCTCTTGGCAGTTCACCGTACTCATACTCAGAATGCCGAATATCTTTCAGCTGGCCATTTGATTTCCTAGTAAGATTTAGCTTTTCTGTGCTGGGGATCAAATTCAAGGCCTTGCACATGCTCAGTATATCACCGCGCTATCTTCCTAGCCTCTAACATGCTTTTTTGATGGCAAGGTCAGAGTCACTTCTCACCTCTAAATCAGGCATCTCTCAGGGGATGAGAGCCATCGTACTGAGACAGCAGTAATGGCCCACATTTGTGCAGCGCCTACAAAGTGGTTTCATCCTCATCACAACCACATGAGAACCCCACGTGTCATTATTTTATGCCATTCTATGGCAGCTTAGTGAAGGCTCAGAGGTTTGAACTCGGATCTCGTATGTGGCACACGATTGGAGCCACGACTTGAATCAGACTTTTACTCTGAGCTCTTCCCATTCCTCACACCATGACTCCCAAAGGTCCCCAGGGGGAATGTGGCAGGGGCTGAGAGGTGGGCAGCGAAGGCCTCCACGTACCGGGCGGTTTTCATACTCCAGGCAGGGGCAGGTAATGGCGCAGCCATCCAAGAGGATCCGGCCCTTGGGAGGGGTCACTCTTCGCCCGCCCTCAAGCTTGTAGTACAGCAGTGTGTTCTGCCGAAGAATGAACCACCGTGCCTTCCAGTTATGGACAATGTGGCCCTGCGGACGGAGAGGAAAGCCTAAGGTGAGTGGTCAAGGAGAGGGTAGTGTGTTCAGGGCGGGGAAACTCATGGCCCAGGTAATCAGACTGCACCAGGGGAACAAATGTCCGGCCAGGAAGAGAGCAGTAGTTTTGTAAAGGGGCTGGAAGCATAGTTCAGCGGTTAGAGTACTTGCCTAGCATGCGCAAGGCCCTGAGTTTGATTCCCCAGTACTCCCTAAAAATTAACTGAGCATGGTAGTATATGCCTGTTATACCAGCCCAAAGGAGGCTGAGGCAAGAGCACTGCCATCCTTGGCTACGTACTGAGTTCAGGACCAGCATGGGCTACAGAGTGAGACCTAGCCTCAAAAATAAATAAATAAGTAACTAAAAAAAAGTATGTAGTGAAAACCTTCAACTAGTGCTGACCATCTAGTTCCCTCCGACTTTATTTCTGGTTATAATTATAGGGGTTGTGAGGGGATGGATCCAAGGCCTTGCACTTGCTAGACAAGCACTAATTATTGCACAAACCCTCAATCTCTGGTACAAATTTTAAAAGAAATTGCAAAGCACAAAATTAAAATATGTTACTCCTAGGAGAAAGTCATTGCTAACATTTGGTATTTCCTTCCAGTGTTGGTTTTTTTTTTTTTTCTTTTTACTTTCTGGGTTTTTTGTCTTTACAGTTAGGACCATACTATACATAGTTCTGTATTTTTAGTTTTTGTTTTGTTTATCCTTGCTGAGCATTTTCTCACACTATTAAATTTCTTTAAAACAGATCTTTTTATATGTGTATGTGTGGTACTGGGGTTCAAACCTAGGGCCTTCGTACTGCACTATACCACCGTCCATGTTTTATTTTTATTTTGAAACAGGGTATCGCTAAACCACTAAATTGCCCAGTATGGACTCAAACTTGCAATCTTCCTGCCTCAGCCTCCCAGAGTGCTGGAATTAGAATACAGGCCTGCACCATCAGGCCCAGCTTGAAATCTATTTTCTAACGAACACTACGTGGATGCAAAACTTACTTGCCAAGTTGAAGGCACAGTGTGTCTCTAGTGCTCAGGGCCCCACCAGGCTCACCTAGCCGGCTGCGGCAGGCAGGAAAGGCAGGGTAGCACTGGAGGGTCTCAGGTGGGTCATGGAGCCAGTGGAAAGGAGAGTCAGGTGCAGACTGAGAGACAGTTTCTAGAACAGACCAATGGACAAGGGCACATCTGCAGAGGGACCAGAAAAGAAAGAGTTTGATACACACTCAGGGAGAGACATCGTGGCATGTTTCCCAGTGGAGACCAATTGAGGGGAAAGTTCTCACCCAGAGATATGTGCTGGTCTGAATCAAGGACCATTTCCTTTCGTGGCAGTTAGTTGTAACAGAGCCCCTTCCATTCCCCCATCCAGGGCACTGTGACTCTATTCCATGCTCCACACGTACTGAGGTCCATTAGGGAACCGCAATGCTGTCGAGGGAATCGCCTGTGCCAGTTACGTGTGCACATGGCTGTGCTGCTTTGCGGGCAGTGACTCAAGCACAGAGTGAATTTCCCATGGCAACCAAGTGAGACTTACAGCAAAGCTCCTCTTCACCTTCTCCCTGAGTTACAACCTCACACACGCAGCCTGAGAGCTGACCATCTTACCTGACACAGGCAGGCATGTCATCAGCTAGTGGGGCTTGCTACTGCCCTGCACATACCCCCACTCCCGGTCCCCACTCCCTGTGAGCCCCTACTGAGGGGGTCTTTGGGCAGCATTCACAGGGCTGGCCTGGGGTGTCTGGGTGCTAAAGAATTCAGGGTGGCAAACTGCCAGCACACAGGTTAGATATAATCTAAGTTGATGATACAGTTGGGCCCGATGGAACAGGCCTGTAATCCTAGCTCTCTGGGAGGCTGAAGCAGGTGGATCGAAAGTTCAAACCCAGCCTGGGCAACTTAGTGATATAGAAGATCCTGTCTCAGATAAACAATAAAAATAGCCTGAGGATATAGCTCAGGACGAAGGCTCTTAATTCGACCCCCCAGTATCACAAAATAAATAAACCAATAAATAAATAAATAAATAAATAAGCTGATGGTTCAGATGCTGGTATGAAGCCGAAAAGAGAGGGGAAAATAATCTTAAGCCTTGAAACATAGGTGTTGTGGGCTCAAGTTTGTGCCTCTACAAATTCCTGGGTTGAAACCCTAACCTCAGTACTACAGAACGATATAGTTTTGGAGGCAAGGTCTTTAAAGAGATAATTAAATTAAAATGGAGACTGGAAGTATAGCATGTGCAAGGCCCTGGGTTCAATTCCCCAGCACCACATAAACTGGGCATGGTGGCACACACCTGTAATCCCAGCACTTGGGAGGCTGAGACAAGAGGATTGCCTTGAGGCCAAGGCCAGCCTGGGCTCCATAGTGAGTTTAGGACCAGCCCAGGCTGCAGAGCGAGACCCTGTCTTTAAAGAGAGAGAGAGAGAGAGAGAGAGAGAGAGATTCAGACACACAAAGAGAAACACCAGGGAAGTGCGCCGAGTGAGGAAAGATCACATAAGGATGCAGCAAGAGGGCACCAACTGCAAGCCAAGGAGAAAACCATCAGATGGAATCAAACCTGACAACATTTTGATCACGCACTTTTATCCTCCAGAACTCTGAGAAATAAAACTGTTGTCTAAGCTGCCTGGTGTGTGATAATTCACTACAGCAGCCTGGGAAAACCAATACAACAGGGAAAGGAAAAAGGGGAAGAGGACAGCCGACAAATGAAGAGGGGGGAAAGAAAAAGGAAAACCACAGAGAGGTTGTGCTTTCCTGGACGAAACGTTCCCCTTCCCAGAATCCCTGCTCTTAGGGAACGAGTCGGTGACCAAGCTTCTGCCAGTTCTAGGCACTAAGCCTTGGTGTGGTGTTGGCAATAGCCAAACATAAGGAAAGAGGAACTTTTGGCAAAGGCAGTAGCAGGACAATTTCTTCTGACACCCTGTCCCTAGGATTATCAGAGAAAAATGTGACATAGTATTAGCAATGATTCTGCCAATAGAAAGGTCTTCCAATAGAAACACTAGCTGGGCACTCCAGGAGGTAGAGGCAGAAAGATCACAAGTTTGAGCCCAGCCTGGGCAACTTTGCAGATGCTGTCTCAAAATTAAAAAAAAAAAAAGTAGTTAACATGGAACCCATGGGTTCAATCCTCAATACCAAAAGGAATGAATGAACACTAACCCAGGCAGGTCCAGCGGCACAGGCCTGCAACAGCTGCACTCTGGGAGCCTGAGGCAGGAGGATCACAAGCTCGAGTCCAACCAGGACAACCCAGTGACTTAGTGAGATCCTCTCTCAAAATCAAAACAAACAAACAAAAAAAAAATGGGCTGGGAATGTGCTGTAGCATAGTATCAAGGCTCTGAGTCCCACCCCCAACACCACAAAAAGAAAAAAGAAAGGACATGGTAGTACACATCTGTAATCCTAGCTACTTGGGAGGATGAGGCAGAAGGATTGCAAATTCAAGGCTAGCCTGGGCAATTTAAGAGATACTCTACCACAGCCAGGCCCAGTGGTACAGGACTATAATCCCAGCGTTCTGGGAGGCTGAGGCAGGAGGACGGCAAGTTCGAGCTCAGCCTGCGCTATTTAGCAACTCAGTGAGACCCTGTCTCAAATAAACAATGAAAAGGAAGTGGGCATGTAGCTCAGAGGCAAGGCCTTGGGTTCAATCCCTAGCATGGCCAAAAAGAAAAAAGAGAGACTCTAACTTAAAATAATTCATAAAAATGGGCTCAGGATGTATCCTCTGTAGTACAGTTTGATCCTCCATACCAAAAACATAAATTAAACTTAATGTAATCTAATTTTTTAAAAAAGACATTGACCAAATGTGGTGGCAAGTGTTAGGATCTCAGCACTGTGGAGGACAGAGGCAGGAAGATTACAAACCTGAGCTCAGCCTGGGCAACTTAGTGACTCAGTGAAACTCCAACTCAAAATTAACAGTAACCTGAAGCCGCTGAGTGCTTCAGCAGTGCTGTTTAGTCTGGCTACCTATCCTCGGCTATATAGACTTTCAACCCTATTCTCTGGCCTCTCACGTGTTCCTGAGTTATGTAATATCCTCCTCTGTTCAAACTAGAGTAGAATGTTATAAGCAAGCAAGACTCTCAGTTGATAGCAAAGGTGAGATGTCAGAGAACAGCCAATAAGAAGTGATCTGCTATGTAGAGAAAAAATTCTGACTGCCATAAAAGCTGGTGACCATCATAAAAACAGGCCAGTCTTTTGACCCCATAATCACTTGTAAATAACCTAGAAGAATACACCAAATAGCCTAGAATATGGAAAGGGTTTTGGATACCACAACACTTAGGAACATTGCTTATAAGAGGAACAAAAATGGTTGGGCCTGGTGTGGCAGGCCTTAATCCCAGCATTCCCAGAGGCCGACCAGACTTGGTTGAGACCCTATCTTGAAATCAAAAATAAAAAATGGGAATGTAACTCCATGCAAAGGCTCTGGGCTCAAACCCCAGTACCTAATAACAGTAGTACGTAAAATAATGGAAGATAATCTAAACATATAACAATATGGTGCCTGGTACATAACCATACTGGTGACTGCAGTAAGGAGTTCCAACTCTAGCAGGCCAAGGACCAGCAGCAATGGTCTCTGACAAGGACCAAGCACTTCTGCTTATATTACTTCATGAGACAGCTAAAATAATTCCATAGTTCTTTCAGGTTTGTGTGTTTGGCTGAGGTTTTCTTTTTCTTTTTCTTTTTTTTTTCTTTTTTTGAGACAGGGTCTTGCTCTATTGTCCAGGCTGATCCCAATCTCTCCCTTGGAATCACGGCAATCCTCCTACCTCAGCCTCCCGAGTGCTTGGACTGCAGGTGTGTGCCACCACATCTGGTTTATGTAGTGCTGGGGAATCAAACTCAGGGCCTTGTGCTTGCTAGGCAAGCACTTTAACCGCTGTGCCATTCTTCCAGCCTTGGCTGGGGTTTTTTTGACCCTGAGGATTAAAGCCAGGCCTTTGTACTGACACACATCCTCAGTTAATTTTTAAAATTGTATCAGAATTTACTTACTTTAGTTTGTTGATTTTACAGTACTGGGGAGTAGGCCCAGGGTCTTGTACATTCAAGGCAAGGACCCTACCACTGAATGATTTTTTTTATTTTTATTTTGAGACAAAGTCTTGCTGGGTGCTAAATTGTCCAGGGTAGACTCAGTGTTGTGATCCTCCCGTCTCAGCCTCCTAGGTTGCTGGGATTACAGGCCAGCACCACCAGGCCTACCTTGGGTTAGTTTGTTTTAACCTGATTTTTCCTTTTTGTTCTTTTTTCGGTGGTAGTACTTGAACGGAGGGCCTTGTACGTACAAGGCTAGGCAAGCACTCAACCACAAAGCTATACCTCTTGCCTCTAGAGTTTATTATTTTTATAGCAGAAAAATCTATTTTAAATTTCAAATTTATACAAAAATCTTGAGATGTTTACTCAGCTATCATCAGCTGGAAACCACCTCAATAATTTTTAAAGTTGTGCTAGAGAATCAAACCCAGGGCCTTGCACATGCTCGGAAGAGCTCTGGCCACCCAGCCCCATGATTTCAGGTTATGAAACACTTCTGTAGCTTCTTATTGTCTCTTGTTGCCCCTTCCCATCATCCACTCTGGCAACACCGGCTGCCATGTTGAGAGCAGCCTTATAGACAGGTGAGGACCCGAGCCCTCCAACAGTCACTCATGTGAGGGAGCTTGGAGGGAACCCTGCAGAGAAACCCTGAGCCAGAAACTTACAGCGAGTCTTCAGGCATACTAGACCCTCTGGAAGTGTGGGAAACAGCAAGTATCTGTGATTTTTAAGATCATCAGCCTAAGGGTGCAAGGGAGCCCTGCAGAGCTGGGTGAAGCGGGGTTACGCATATTTTTGGGGGGCTGAAGGCTGTGTGGAGTTAGCCAGGTGAGGAGGGCAGGCAGGGAGAGCCCAAAACCATTGCCAGTACTGGGGCTGTAGCTCAGTGGTAGCCCTGGGTTCAAGTCCTAACACTGAAAATAAATAAGTAAATAAATAAAGTAACAAATTTAAAAATTCCCTCAAGGCTGGAAAAATTCCCTGTAGTTCTATATATCCTAAGACGTGTGGGAATAGGATAGAGGAAGTGACAGGCCTCGTTGACGAGCACCAGTGCTTCAGGTTTCATGTTGTCGAGTTTGATCTTCACAGTGTGGCCAGAAGGGAGTTCTTGAAGAATTTTAAATAGAAGTATAAAAAGTTTAGGTTAACATGTTAAAAAGATCACTCTGACCCAAGTGCCGCAGAACAACTGAATGAAACAGGTCCCAGTTGGAGATCCTTAGAAGTCTTATCTCTCTCTCTGTCTCTGTCTCTCTCTCTTTTTGTAGGGGTTTGAATCCGAGGCTTTTGCACTGAGCTCCACCCCTTTTATTTTTTCATTTTGAGACAGGGTTTCACTAAATTGCCCAGGCTGGCCAGAACTTACAGTCCTCCTGCTTTATTCTACTCCATTCTCTGGCTTGTTTGTTTGTTTGTTTTGGAGGTAAGGAGTACGAGGGATTGAGCCTTCGCACTGAGCTACATCCGCAGCCCAGAATTTAGTTTTGATTTTGAGGCAGGGTTCCACTGAGTCACCAAGTTGTCAAGATTGAGTTCAAACTTATGATTCTCCTACCTCAGCCTCCCAGAGTGTTGAGAATAACAAGTCCATGACTAGCCCAGCTCTTACATTCTAACTTCAAAGAAGAGGAAACGGGAACGCAGAAGAGTCTTGGCGATGGCCCTACAAACCCAATACTTATTATAAATTGGACTGTATCTTCCAAAAAGATAAGCTGAAGTCCTAATAACCGTGAAACTTGTAAAGGTGATCACCTCTGGAAATAAAGTCCTGCGGATGTAAGCAAACTAAGACAAGGTCATGTGTCCAGTGGGGCAGTGTGTGCATGTAACCCAGCACCCAAAAGGCTAAGGGAGGGGGATCACGAATTTGAAGCAAGTGGGGCAATGCAGAAAGTTTGAGGTCTGCTGGGAACACAGGAAGACCTTTACTAAAAAAGAAAAAAGAAAAAAAAGATTAGGTCGTACTAGACAAAAGTGGGCATCAATCCAGTATGACCGGTGTCCTGTAGGAAGTGGACAACAGAAACAGGAGCACTGTATCTACAAATCACAGAAAGTCAAGGATTGTCTGCAAATACCAGAAACTAGAAGCGGTGAGCAAGTGGTCTCCCGGGCCAGTTTGAGAGCAGGCATGGAGCGCCCTGCCAGCCCCGGGATGCTGGACTTCCAGCCTTCAGAACTCTGTCTGAACTGCCTATTTTTTTTCCCCGTTACTCAAAGCCTGTACCATTTCATTCTTTGGGTGTGCATTTATTTATTTATTCTTCAGTACTGGGGACTGAACTCAAGCTTTTGCACTGAGCTTACAGCCCCAGCCCATTTTATTTTACACGATTTTATTTTTAATCAGGATATTCCTAAGTTGCTAAATTGCTCAGGCTGGGTTCCAGTTTGACATCCTCCTGCCACAGCTCCTGCAGCGCTGAGATTCCATGTGTTTGCTACCATATGACCAGCAACAGTATGTTTATAAAGTTTTTACCGTGTTGGGAATGGAGTCCCACACATGACATTTTCAGGCCAAAACTTGTTAACTTTTCGAGGGTAGTCATGATAGGAGCCCATGGGCAATGCCTAAACGGGCTTCTGGAAAGAATCCTCAGCGTGCTGGCAGGGCAGCACCCCCTGCAGCTGCAGCTAACCCCTTCCGGGCTCTCTCTGGAGGGCCACAGCCCCACCCAGTGAGCTCCCTGCATTTTGCCAGAGCTTAGCTTTTTTTCTTGTGTGGTGAGAAAGGAAACCAGATCCGTCGTGCCCGTGCCTGCCTGCCTCTGCTTGGCCCTCGGGACTGATGACTGTTCTGCAGGCAGGCTGCCAGCATGGCCCTGCCCCACCTCAGGGCTGTACCCTACCTGGAAACCCTACTAAACCTTCGGATTCTGGGGCCTGCCACCTCGTAGCTGGCCCAGTGGATCCAGGGCCTGCTGGTGCCACCTGAGAAGGGGTCTAAGGGGTGGTAATTGGGATCGATTAGCAGATAGTGACCATAGCAAGAGCACGGGGGCCACCTCCTTCTACAAGCAAGGATGGGTGTGTCGGCCAGGAGACCCAGTCTTTGAGTTTGGCTGGAATGTGCTTTGCATATTTCAACATAGCAAACTCTGACCTTCCTAGGGGCTATGGGTCCAGACCTGTGGACTCTCCTCACTTTTTTTTTTTTTTTGGGGGGGGGGGCGGTGGAGAATGGAGTGGGGAGGGATGGGTAAGTCTCATTCCTAGTTTTTTTGTTTTGTTTTGTTTTTAGACACAGAGCTCCCCTAAGTAAGTGTGGAGCACACCGTGTTACTATAATAAATTATACACAGGCTGGAGACACAGCGTGGTGGCAGAGCGCACGCTAAGACTGCATTCTGAATGCCCAGCTCCTCCGGCGTTCTTGAAAACACATTATACTTAAACGCACCATTTATTCATAATAGATTTTTCTTTATGAAATCAGCACGTAACAACTGCAGATATTTATGGGTCACGGCGTGACATTTCAGGACATGCACACAGGGTGTAGTGATAGGTCAGAATAACTGCTGTATCCCTCACCTCAGCCTCCTTCTGGGTCCCCTTGCCTGCACTGGGGAGTGCACCCTGGGTTTCCCATTGAACTGCAGTCTTTTTATTTTGAGACAAAGTCTCGTTCAATCAGCCAGGCTGGCCTTGAACTTGTTATTTTTCTGCCTCCGGCGGCTGAGCATCTAGGATTACAGGCATGCCCCACCACGCGAACAGTCATTTCTTTGTGTCGGGAACACTTAGAACCCTCTCGTCTCGCTATTTTGAAACAGGCTCTTAATTGCAGCTAATCTGGCTCCTATGGGGCTATAAAACATTAACTCCGCGTTCCTTCTCCCCAGGGACACCATGTACCCATTAACTATCCTCTCTCTATACCCCTCACCCCTTAATCCTTTTTCAATTCTTTGTTGTTTGTTGTGTTCCTGTGTGCAGGATTGAACCCAGGACCTTCTGCCCGTAAGCCATTACACTGGCCCTGATAAGTTGTAGTGCCGCTGCCCGACCCCGTGCCGCCCCTACCAAGCGCGATTTTCACCCTCGCCTGTGTCCCGGCCCCCGCTTTGCTATCCACTGTTTCCTCCGCTGCCGCGCGAACGTCCCGCCACCGCTCCCGCCGCCGACCCCAGGACCTTGGTGGTGCGCAGCAAGCCCCGGCCGCGGGGGCTGGGGACTGCAGATCCGAGACGCACCGGCGGGTCCCCACCCCGCACCGTCCCGGGGCTCAGACCACACTCACCCTCTTCACCAGGAAGCCCTCCTTGAGCACGCCGTCCTCCATGTCGCCGCCCGCACACCAGGTGCGCCGTGCCCGCGCAGCGGGACCCGCCGCGCCCAGGAACCGGCTCCGGCTCCGGCTCCGGCTCGGGCTCCGCGGGCGCCGCCCCCCTGGCTCGGCTCCAGCGCGCCAGGCCGCGGGCCTGCCCGGCAGGAAGTCGAGAGGCTCGGGACGCCTGCCGCGACGCTCCCCCCTGCACGGGCCGCCGCGCCGCCCGGAGGCCACAGGTGCCGCCGGCCGCCCCGCCGCGCCCCTCCCCGCCCCGCCGCGCCGGACGCCACGCGGGGCCCGGGCCGCTCGGCTCTTGCAGACCGCGGGGTTCCTCGGCCCCCTGCCTCGACCTGCCTGGCACAGAGCCCTGCCCTTGGTGAGCGCTCACTGACTCGAATGGCACGGAAAGAACAACACGGATTTGAAGCCTCCCCAAGCGCCACGGAAAAGGTAATGCGAGAGCGGGCAGAGTGGAGCTGGGCCAGGAACTTTGTCCTTGCCTCTGCCGGACGCACAATTGCCATGAACAGGAAATCGCTAGCTTAAGTTGGCAGGTAGAGTCCTCACAACCCTCCTCCCAAGGCAGAGGAAAGACTCCAGCATCGGGGAGGGAGGTGCCAAGGAACTCGGTGATTTAGATAAATGATATTTCAATGAAAATCTTTATTGCAGTACTAGGGATTTAACCCAGGGCCTTTGCCGTAACTCACAGCTCCAGCCCCACTCTACCCTTTTTATGTTTTATTATGAGATGGAACCTCACCAAGTTGCTCAATTTCCCAGGCTGGGCTTGAACCTACCATCCTTCTGCCTCACCCTCCCAGGGTGTTGGGATTATCAGCCTGTACCACTAGGCCCATCTTCATGCAGTAGTTTTGAAAAATCAAAACTAATGCTAGAAAGAAACATCCGTGCAGAACAAAACATCAAGACGAGATCAACAACAGTGTCCTTCCAGGCCATGCTGGCACCTGAACCAAACATCAAGCCAGTTGTAGTGGTACAGGCCTGTAATAGCCCTGTGAGGGGCCCAGGCGGGAAAGCACGTTTAAGCACAGCCTGGGCAATTTAGTGAGACCCTGTCTCAAAATAAAAAATTAACCGTGGCTAGTGGCACAGGCCTGTGATCCCAGCATTCTAAGAGGCAAAGGCAGGAAGATTGCAAGTTCCAGCCTAACCTGAGCAGTTTAACAACTTGACTTTGTCTTCAAATCAAAACAAAAAGGAAAAAAAAAAGAAAGAAAAAGAGGAAGGAAGGAAGGAAAGAAAGAAAGAAAGAAAGAAAAATCAAAAAATGGGTATGGATGTAGCTCAGTAAGAAGGCCTTGGGCTTGATCTCCAACACCACAAAATAAACAAAAGGGGCTTGGGATGTAGCTCAAAGCAAAGGCCCTGGGTTCAGTCCTCAATCCAAAAAAATAAAAAAAGTGAAGGTGATTGGTACTAATCTGCCTAAGGTCACACAGTCACCTGCTTACCTTATGTGTATGTAAAGGGCCCTCTCTGTCAGGCTCTTCACCAGGAAGGCGAAAGGCCCTCAGATGCCAAGAAAGGGGGGAAAAAAAGGAGCTCTGCATAGAAGAAGGAGCCACACCTATGGAAGAGCCAGACCTTTCGAAGCCAACTCCCATATTGTCCCAGGTGCCCCTGCAGTGGGACTTGTGTCGCTCTGCCTGCTCTATGAATCTGTAAGAGATACATATCCCCAACCCCAGCCCCAAGGCACTGGTAACAGGCCTAGGTACTGTGTTGCCAAGGTAATAGCCCACTGGTTTGCAGACCACCGGGCAAATACAAAAGCAATGGAATTTCCATTGTGTTTGCAGTAGCAGGTGTTAGTTTTTAGTTGATTGAATGCATAACAATCCCTGAGGTTAGTTTATTATCTCAGTTTCCCAGCCAAAGAAAACTGAAGCTCCAAGCCATTGAGTAAGTGGCCTGAGGTCACAGAGTTCCGATCCCTTGCAGATACACTGGCTTCTCCTGTTGTCCCAGCTCTGACACCTGAGCAGCTAGGAAGTTCTGTCTCTGGCTCCTCCGGCTGCTTCTTCTTCAAAGACTACATCATGGTTCTGCCTTCTAAGGCTTAGAAGAGCTGGCACTGTCTTTGGCAAGAGAGGTTCACGGAGATGAAAGGAGAGACTGGTCCTCTCTCCTGGAGGTGCTCCTGCCAAGGGGCAGCTCAGGCCTCTGGGCACCTAGAACCACATCTTCTTGGAGGGAACCCCTGGTCCAACCCACCCTCTCTGACTCAGGAGATCTGGGGCATGAATCATATCTGTTCCTTCCCCAGGCTGTGGTCGCTGAGCCACCAGCCTACCAGGGAACTACGCTGACATCAGCCCAACTCAACCACAGGGAGGAAGATGGAGACAGCAATGAAGAGCTGAGACGGAGGAGGAGGCAGGGAGAGGGAAGAAGCTCCTGACTTGCCTTCCTTTTCCAGGCAGATGCTTCTCTCCCTCAAAGTCTGGGTGCTGATAAAGAAGGGTCCCTGACCCTTTCTGTCTTGAAGGGTTAGATGGCACCTACCGTGTGTTGGCTGTGTGTAGAAAGCTAGCAGGTCAGTATGTGGGTGATGGTGATTAACAGTGTTTGGGTGGAGGTGATTCATAGCCTGTTGTAAAATTCCACCCTTCCAGAGTCATTCCTTTAGCTTTAGATAAGAATCCTCTATAGGATGCAGAGAGTGGAGAAGGGTTAATCAGAAAGCCTTATTCACAGTGACTCAATGAATTTATCAGAACCACAACCTGAGCCCCAAAGATCATCCAGTCCAGACACTGTGTCATAAGTGAGAACCTCTAAAACCCAGAGAAATGAAATGAAATGCCCCAGGTCTTTATTTACTTAGTGACAAAGCCAGGACCAGAGTACAGGCTAACAAAATTGCATACTTCAAGACTGGCTCCTGGCACACACCATGCCCAGCATCAGGGCATCTTGTGGTGTAGGAGAGTGTGTGCAGAAAGGCAAATTAAAAGGAGATAAAGTGTGTGTGGGGGGGGGGTGGAGGGGGTAGTAGCTGTGCCGGTCTGGAAGGACCCTGGAAAAGACTTCAAATTATATTTTATTTTATGTAATTTTAGTACTGGGAATTGAGCCTGTGGCTTTCTTACTGAGGTTGCTTTTACTATATTTTTGTTTGTTGGTTTTTGCCCTAGCAAGGTCTGGCTAAATTGCCCAAATGAGGCTTTAACTCGTATCCTCTTGCCTCAGCCTCCCCAGGTGCGAGGATCACAGGGGTATGCTGCCATACACACTCAAAATTTTTTCTGACCATAAAAGTGAATGTCTAATAACAGAAAATGAATTTGTGCTTATTATAGGACACACTAAAAAGAGCCCAGCTTGGGCAACTTTGCAACTTAGGGAAATCCAATCTCAAGTAAAACAGGGCTAGGCAAGTAGCTCAGTGCAACGGCGTCGGGTTCAGTTTCCAGTACTGACATGAGTGGGAGGAAGCACAGGGAACTCGGTCGCACAGGGATTCACGAGCATACAGCTGGTCAGTGGGAAGTGCCCGAAGTTGTTTCTCAACATGAAAAATGCCCAATTGTCTTTGGGCAATGTGAGCCCACAGGTGTTTTTTCCATTTAGCAATTATGTATTCCAAACTCTTGCAAAAGCTGATTTTAGATAAATCACAAGCGGGTAACAATGGGCCAGTACCTCGAGTTAGTTACTTGTTAACTGTGTAAAGGTCTCCTACGTGCCCAGATCAGATAGAAATAATGAAAGGGTGGGAGTGTGTGGGCAGGAGGGCCCCGCAAGGGGCACCAGAGGTGGTGCCTCCTTGCAGACTGGGCTTAGCTCAATCAAAAGAGGACCCAGCCTGAAGAAGGGGTTGCACACACTCGAGACCACCCAGCCTGTTGTCAGATGCTTCTGCTACTTGCTTTTTCTCGTCCTTCAATAAATTTTGTTGTATCTTTGTAGAGTGTGGTCATTCGGGGCACCTTTCCTGGATCTGGCTCTTACCTTCTTGTGAGTAGCCAGGACACAGATTCAGATACCAGGACTCACAGCTCCACAAACAATCAGTAAGAAAACACCAGAAAGATCCAGGCTAGGGTTTGATGCCCCAGAAGTCACAGTGGTGCATGCCTCTAATTCCACTACCCTTCAAAGCTGAGGAAAGAGGTTTGCAAACTGGAGGCCAGCCTAGACAATTTAGCAAGACTCTGTCTCAAAGTAAAATAGAAAACAGGTTTATGAGCCAGGCTGGTGCCACAGTCCTGTAATCCCAGCACTCTGGGAGGCTGAAGCAGTAGATCAGATCACCAGTTCAAGCCCAGCCTGGGAAATTTTGTTGGACACTGACTCAAAATAAAAATAAATGGGTCTGGGATGTAGCTCAGTGTGAAAACTCTGGATTGTACTGAGTTTAGTCCTCAGCACAACAATCCAAACAAAAACAGACTTACAGTATAGCTCTGCAGAGCCTGGAGGAATAGCTCAGTGGTTAAAGCACTTGCTTAGCAAGCTCGAGACCCTGGGTTTGATTCCCCAGCACCACGTAAGCTGGGCATGGTGGTGCACACCTGTAATCCCAGCACCTGGTAGGTTGTAAAGGTAGAGGTTGTGCCTCTAGCTCGCTATAAACATCCCGAGGGCCAGTACCTCAAGTTAGGCACTGAGGTAGAAGCAGGGGGATTGCTGTGAGTTGTAGGCCAGCCTGGGCTACATGGTGGTAAACTCAGGTTCAGCTCTGGACTACAGAGCAAGGCCCTGTTTCAAAAACAAAACAAAAACACCCAAATTCCACCACTCAGATAGATGATCGGTTTTATTACATGCCATTCCCCCCCACCCACCTTTTGGTGGTGGGGATTCAGCCCAGGGCCTTCGCACTGCCAGCCAATTTTTTTTTTTTTTTTGAAACAAGGTCTCACTCTCATCCACACCTGAATTCATTACATAAGCCAGCTAGCGTTGGATTCACGCCAATCCTCCTGCCTCAGTCTCCTGATCTTTTGTTGTTTTTTGAGATTGGGTCTCACTCTATAGTCAAGACTGGTTCTGAACTATTCGCCATACAGCCCTGGCTAACCTTGAATTCGCAGCAATACTCCTGCCTCAACCTCCGGTGCTGGGACTATAGCGATGCACCATCACACCTGGCTCATTTTTTAGATTTGATTTTGAGACACAGTCTCATAAGCTGTTAAATTTCCCAAAGAGGGCTTGAATTTATAATCCTCCTGGCTCAGCCTTCCAGAGTACCGGGATCACAGGATTACAGGCCTGTGCTACTGAGCCAGGCTGTACTTTTTTTTTTTTTTTTTTTTTTTGAGCACAGAACCTTTACACTGAGCTATATCCCCAGACCTCATTGATTTTTTATTTTGATACAGGATCATGCTAAATTACTAAATTGCCCTGGCTGGGCTTGAATTTTTGATCCTCCTGCATCAGCCTCCCAAAGTACTAGGATTACGGGCGTGTACCACCAGGCCTAGCTTACATTTTATTTTAAAAATTTGAACCCTGGGGCTTATCTCAGAGGAAAAAACATTTGCCTAGCATCCTTAAGGCAGTGGATTCAGCCCCCCAGCACTACATTAAAAAAAAAAAAAATTAGCCAGGCATGGTGGTGCACACCTGTAATCCTAGCACTCAGGAGACTGAGGCAGGAGGATAGCCATGAGTTTGAGGCCAGCCTGGTATATAATAACAGCCTGGACTACAGAACGAAACCTTGTCTCAAAAAGATTTTTATTTATTTATTTATTTATTTTTCTGAGACAGGGCCTCGCTTTGTGGTCCAGACTGGTCCTGAATTCACTTCAGAGCCCAGGCTGGCCTTGGACTCACGGCAATCCTCCTGTCTCAGCCTCTCGAGTGCTGGGATTACAGGCGTGTGCCACCACGCTCAGCTTATGTAGCAATGGGGAATCGAACTCCGGTACTTAGCGCTTGGCTTAGCACTTGCTCAAGCGCTTTAACCGCTGAGCCATTCCTCCAGCCCCTCAAAAAGATTTTTTAATCCAAATTTTCTCACTTGATAGCTAATATGCATTTTAACAGATTTTTAATTTATTATTAATTTATTATGATACTAGGGATCAAGCCCAGAACCTTCACACTGAGCTATGTGCTTCCAGCCATTTTTCAGTTTTGAATTTGAGACAGATTCTAACTAAATCATTAAGCTGCTGTCCGGGCTGGAAGTTACATCCTCCTGCCTCAGCTTTCCAAAGTGCTAGGACTACAGGCATGCACCACTAGGCCAGCTCTTAACAGATCATGAACAGAATTCTAGTACAATTTTAATGGCCACAACCAATTTCAACATGACTTATTATGATGTATGTAATCATTTCGATTGTGGTTGAATTTCCCTCTCACTGTATAAACAATGCTGTGATAAGTATCTCTGTGCACAAGCATTTTACTACACCTCTGATTATTTCAGACAGACGTCTAAAGCCTAGTTCTAGATGCAAGGGCATACATTTTTCAAATTCTTGATACTTATCACTGGGCTGTTTTCTAGAAATGCACAGAAAGACTTTCACACCGGCAGTGTGTGACATCGGTGTCAGAGTGTCCCTAGGAGCCTTGGGTAATAGTATTTTTAGAAAACTTTAGCAGGGCCTGGAGGCACACAGACTTGTAATTCCAGCAGTCTGCAAGGCCGAGGCAGGCCGATCACAAATTTAAGCCCAGCTGGACAACTATGCACTTTAGTGAGACTGTCTCAAAAATCAAAATGATCCAGGGATATAGCTCAGTGAGTGTGATGGCTCTGGGCTTGACCCCAGATCTACAGAAAGAAGAAGGAGGAAGAGAGGAAAAGAAGGAAGGAAGGAAGGAAGGAAGGAAGGAAGGAAGGAAGGAAGGAAGGGAGGGAGGGAGGAAGAAAGGGAGGAAGGAAGAAGGGAAGGAGGGAGGGACAGGGAATGCTGGGGAGGGGCAGTGGAAGTCCAGACTAGAGCTCCACCCACAGGTGAAGGAGCATGTTGGGGTCCTGGACAGGCAAGGAGAGCCCCCCTGAGGGCGCTTGGGAGCTTGAGCAGGGCCAGTGGGAGTGGGGGGATAACTGGAGAAAAGCATGAGCACAAGACCCTAGGATCCATCCCAGCACCGCAAAAAATCTAAAGATGCAATAAAAAACAAAACCAACCTAAGCGTAGGCAAAAAGAGGTAGGAGGGGGCGCTCAGCACCCATGCAGCATTCAAGGAAGTCGGCCAGCACAGAAATCCGGCCTAATTCCTGGCTGTGCCCGTGGCCATCCAATCAGGTGCTGTTCATAGCGGAGATACATCCTACGGCCGTCATCAACCTCCCATGGCTTGACTTTACAATGACATAAAAGCGATGCATCTTCATTCCTCAGAAAACTGAACATTGACGTCCCATTTGACCCAGGTACACCTCTTCTGGGGTTCAAATCATTGTACTATAGCCATACATGCATTTCCATGCTTATAGCAGCACAATTTATATAGCCAAATCTTGGAAGAAGCCAATAAGCCTATGTACAGACCAGTGGATGGAGATGTGGTATATATCCATAGGGGAGTACTACTCTGTCATAAAGAATGACAAATTTGAGTCATTTGTAGGTAAATGAATGCACCTTGAGACCATTATGCTCAGCGAAATGGAATATCAGGCCCAAAAAGTTAAATATTATATGTTTTATCTAATTTGAGACAACCAAACCATTAAACAATGTAAGCCATATAGAAAAAAGTAAGAAGATGGACTTTATGGAGAGGGAACAGGAAAGGGAAGGTGGGGGGGTGAGAGGATGAGAAGGGGACAGGGAGGTGATATACACATTAAAAGGAAAAACAAAAAAATTACACGTCTTCAATAGGATCTTGCCCTGGATTTTGAATTTTTATCCTTTCCCAGTACAACCCTGTCCTTGATGTTAGGGAGTACAGAGCGGCTGGAGGATAAGTCAGCAGTTAAAGAGCTTGCCCAGAGAGCTTAAGGCCCTGGTTTTGATTCCCTGCTACCACATAAACTGGGTGTGGTGGTGCACATCTGTAATCCCAGCACTCAGGAGGCTGAGTCAGGAGGATCACAAGTTCTGGCCCAGCCTGGGCAACTCAGCAACTTAGCAAAAGCCTGTCTCAAAAGTAAAATACAAAATAGGCCAGAGACGTAGCTGGGCGTCGAGGCCCTGAGTTCACTCCCCAGTGGGGTGGCCGTACAATGGCAGTAAGAGAGTCAAAACCCTAAATAGTAAGCATCTGTTAACATCTATTATTGGGGTTTGGATCGGGAATGGCCCCCAACGGTCTCAATTATTTGGACGTTTCAGATTTTCTAGGGAACCATGATCTGTAAGGAGATGGGGGCCTGGTCTGGAGTGGTCGGTTATGGGCATGTGGCAGATTATAGACTGCAAGTGTGTGGATTAGATTACATGTGTGTGGTAGATTATAGATTACAGGCATATGGTAGATTAGGGGCTTAAACCCAGAAGAGGCAGAATAGTGAGGCTGGACCTAGAAGAAGCCGATTACTCAGAATCTGGAAGGATAAATGCAACTTTCTCCCTTCCATTGGGGACTTGGCTTTCTGTTTGCAAGGCTGTGGGGCGCTGCCACCACCTCTGCCTCCGCCAAGTGCTTCCTCTGCTGCTGGCCTTCCATGGGTGGACTGTGACCTTCTGAACCTGTAGGTGAAAATAAACTTTTCTACCCCTCATTGTGCAGGTCGGGTATTGAGTCACAGCGATGAGAAAGTAGCTAAGGCGATCCACCTCGCCTGGCTCATACCAGAGTGGTCTGTGACAGTAAGGAAACTGAACTTTGAAACAGACTCACTAACACCTTTCCAGGAATTTCTCCCCACCCTTCCTTGGATAAGCATCAGCCTCTGGGGCAAGAATCCCTCTGAAATTGAGGAAGTGATCCTTCAGATGGTAATGTTTGATATGGCATTTATAGGTAAAGAACAGGTTTCCCAGGAGAGCCAAGGGGCAATGCAGGACAGTCCTTGGTCTACCTCACCTTCTCCCAAGACCCCTTTTGCATCTTCAGATCTTTATAAACACGCCAAGGTCTTGGCCTGCTGTGTGGCTACTCTCTGGAACTCCCCCACTGTCCGCCTAACAGTGTACTCCAGCCTAAAAAAACTCTGAACGTTATCTTGGCCTCCTTGGTACATTCTTTTCCGGGACTGGGACCCTGGCCGCTGGGACCCTGGGACTGCGGTGGCCTACGCCTGTAATGCCAGCCCTCTGGGAGGGGGAGACCTGAGGAGCAGAAGTGTGGGCTCAGATCGGGCAACTTGGTGAGACCTTGTCTGAGGATTAAGTTGTAGGAGAGTTTGAGGACCTGTTCAACAAGGAGAAGGGGAGGAGGGGGGAGGCAAGAGACTTGAGCTCCGAGCCAGCGCAATCACGCCCCCTTCTGGTGTTCCAGCACCGAGCCGCTTTAACCAGAATTCCCAAGATTGGCACAGGATGCGGTGCTGGAGTACAGCGTGGGCGGCCGGCGTCCCAAGGGGAACCAGAAGCCCAGCTAATTGAGACGTCCCCCACTCCGGGCGGAAACCGTCGCAAAGCAGGCGAGAAGCCCTGGGCCCAGACGTGAAGGAGGCGGCCCCTCCCGGGTCATGCAGGTGCCGCCCCAGGCTCGGGAAGCGGCGTCTCCTAACAATTGGCGCTCCAGGCTCCGAGCTTCCCCGGCCCCGCGAGGCTGGGGCGGGACTCTCAGCGAACCGGGCGCTTTGCGTCTGATCACAGTGGAATGTCCGCCCACACTGGTCTACGACGGGGCCCAGGGAAGCCCACTTTCTTCGTTTCTTTTTAAAATGTCATTAGCCATGTATTTGCGATACATAATAATAACAATCAGCTTGAGAGACTGGTGTCGTTACATCTTGACCTTCCTTCCCCTTCCCACCCAATTCAGTCCCCCGTATCTCCTTTTCCTCTCCATAAAGTCTGTCTTCTTTTACCGTGTGATTGATGTGATTATTTATTCATTCATTCATTCATTTTTTGAGACAAGGTCTTGCTCTGTAGCCCAGGCTGGTCCTGAACCCACTCCGGAGCCCAGGCTGGCCTTGGACTCACAGCAATCCTCCTGTCTCAGCCTGCCAAGTGCTGGGATTACAGGCATGTGCCATGGTGCCCGGCTTATGTGGTGCTGGAGAATGGAACTCAGGTACTTAGCCCTTGACTTAGTGCTTGCTAGGCAAGCGCTTTAACCACTGAGCCATTCCTCCAGCCCAAGCCATGCGCTCTTTTTCCGTCTGTATCTGATTCATTTTGCTAAGCATAATTGTCTCAAGGTGCAGCCATTTTTCTACCGATGACTCAAATTTACCTTTCTCTAGGGGACACTACAGTACTCCATCATGTAAATATGCCACATTTTGTTACCCGTTCATCAGTTGATGGACATTTTGGCTGCCTTCAAGATGTCGTTGTTATACATTGTGCTGCAGACATGAGTGTGCGTGTGCCACTACTGTATGATGACTTTAACTCTTTGGGGATGATGCCCAGAAGAGGTATAGCTGGGTCAAATAGGATATCTATTTTCAGTTTTTTGAGGACTCTCCATACTGCTTTCCATAATGGTTGTATCAGTTTACAAACACCAATAATGTAGGAGGGCTCCTTTGTCTCCACAATCTAACGACATTTGTTTCTTTCTTTTCTTTTCTTTCTTGTTTTTTTAATTCCTGATACCAGCCATTCTTACTGGAGTTAGAAGGAACTTCAGTGTTGTCTGGATTTACATTTCTCCGATGGTTAAAGATGATGAACATTTTTTCATGTATTTATTTACCTTTCGGGCTTTTTCTAAGAACTATTTATTCATTTCAGTTGCCTGTTTTTTGATTGGCTCTTTTATTTTGGAGGGCCTAATTTTTTTCAGTTTTTTGTACATTTATGGTAAAAGTCCTGTGCCTTAGGAGTTGCAAAATATTTTTCCCATTCCATTGGTTTCCACATCACTCTATTGACTGTTTGCTTTGCTGTGCAAGAATTTTTAATTCATATAATCCCAGTTGTTGATTCTTGGTGTTACCTCAGTTACTTTGGGTATTGCACTGAGAAAATGCTTGCCTATGCCTATGTCTTCAAGAGTTCTGCTTATTTTTTCTTCCAATAAATTCAGTGTTTTTAATTTAATTTTATTGTTGAGACTGGGTCTCCTCTGTAATCCAGGCTGGTCCTGAACTCACTATATCGCCCAGGTTGGCCTTGAACTCTCAGCAATCCTCCTGCCTCAGCCTCCCAAGTGCTGGATTTCAGGCATATACCACCATGCAGGTTAAATATTTCCATTTTAATGTCTAAGTCATTGATCCATTTTGATTTGATTTACATGGTGAAACACGTGGGTCTAGTTTCCTTCTTCTAGTGATGACCTAGCCCGCTCAGTCAGTCAACGGGAACTCAAAAAGGGGAGTGCGGATTGAAAAATACATGGACTCTTGCAAGGATCGCTGCAAAAGACGCTTTATTATCTACATCCTTCCTTTTATATCCTCCTTGCCTTCCCGTTAGTTAATAGTCACGTGTTTCCACACCTGATCCAAATTTCAAACGGAAAACAAGCAAAACAACACGTGACTTAAATTTAGTAAACAAGCAACACCTGGAATTTCAAACGGTCAAAACAACATGTGATTTAAAGGAACTTGGCCAAGGTCAGCAATGCTGAGGCTCTCGGGCCCTGAGGGCCCCAACACAGTGGCTATCTCTATTCCAGTATATGTTTTTGGCCCTTTTGTCAAATATCAGATGGCTTAAGGCCCTCAGTTCTGTTCCATCAATCCACCTGGTTTTTGTGCTAATACCATGTGGGTTTTATTATTGTTGCTTTGTGATACAATTTGGTATCTGATACTGTGATGACTCCTGCCTTTGTTTTGTTGCTCAGAATTGTTTTGGTTACTCTGGGTCTCCTCTGGTTCCATAAAAATTCTCAGATAATTTTTTCTAGTTCTGTGAAAAATACTTTTGGCATTTTGGTTGAGATTGCATTGAATCTGTGTATCAATTTAGGTAGTATGGCCATTTTGACAATGTTGATTTTGCCTATCCAGGAGCAGGGGATATCTTTCCATTCTCTAATATTCTCTTCTATTTGTTTTTTTTTCAGAGTACTGTAGTCCTCAATATAGAGGTCCTTTGCTTGCTTTGTTGAGTCCTAGGTATTTTTCTTTTAGGCTACTGTGAATGAGATTGTTTTCCTGATTTCTTTCTCTGCATTTTTATTGTTACTGTAGAGGAATACTATTGATTTTTGTGTACTGATCTTATTCCCTGCAACTTAGCTGAATTAGTTTATGAGGTCTAAGAGTCTTCTGGTGGAATCTTCAGGATCCACTATGTAAAGGATCATGTCACCTGAAAATAAGGATAGTTTGACTTCTTCCTTTCCAATGCATATTCCCTTCATTCCAATCTCTTGCCTGGGACGCCCTTGTCTTGCCCCTGATTCGAGGAGAAATCCTTTCAGTTCTTCCCCATTTATGAATAGGATGATGCAGGCAGTACAAGTGTCGTGCATATTTTTTCTTTTTCTGTTTTCTTTTTTTGAGACAAGGTTTCACTCTGTAGCCCAGGCTAGTCCCAAACTCACTGGTGTAGCCCAGGCTGGCCTTGGACTCAGGACAATCCACCTGCCTCAGCCTTCTGAGTGCTGGAATTACAGGTGTGTGTCACCACACCCAGCTTTATGTGGTGCTGGGGAATCAAACTCAGGGCCTTCCACTTGCAAAGCAAGTGGTTTAACTGCTGTGCCATTCCTCCAACCCTGTAAAATAGTGTTTTTTTTTTTTTAAGGGGGGAATGTTGTATTTTGTCAAAGATTTTTCCTGCACCTATAGAGATGATCATGTGACTTTTGTTCTTGCTTTTACTGGTGTGGTGTATTACAATAATTGATTTACATATGTTGAAGCAGTTTTGCATCTCATGGATGAAGTCAACTTGGTCATAGTGTATGATCATTTTAACAATTTGCTGCATTCTGCTTGCAAGTATCTTATTAAGGATTTTCGCACCCATATTCATTAAGGAAATTGGCCTGCAGTTTCCTTTCTTTATCGGGTCTTTATCTGGTTTGGGGATCAAGGTGATGCTAACTTCTAGGAAGGAGTTGGGCCACGTTCCTTCTCTTTCAATATCAGGGAAGAGTTTGAGAAGCATTGGAGCTAACTCTTCCCTGAAGTTCTGATAGAGTTCTGTGGTGAATCCATCAGGTTCTGGGCTTTTCTTTTTTTTGGTAAATTCTTTATTACTACCTCAGTTGAGTCTCTGATTATCATTCTATTCAGAGTTTTTATATCTTTTTGATTCAGTTTTGTCATATCATATGTGTCTAGGAATTTATAAATTTCTTCTGGCCTCTTTTGTTTTGTTTTGTTTTGTTTTTTTGGTTTGGTTTGGTTTGCTTTGAGTTGTTATGAGGCAACATTTCACTCAGTAGTCAAGTCTTGCCCTAAGCTCAACTTGTAGCCCAGGCTTGCCTCAAACACACTGTGATCTCCCGCCTCAGACTCCTGAAAGCTGGGATTATGGAGGTGCACCTCCATACCTGGCTTATGTGGTGCAGGGCCTTGCACCTGCTAGGCAAGCACTCCAACCACTCAGGTATACCCCTAGCCCTCTGCTGGGTTCTTAAATTTATTGGAATTCAGGCTTTCAAAATAGTTTCTTATAATCCTCTGGATTTCAAGGGTATGTGTTGTGATTTCACCTTTTCTGATTGTAACTACATTGATATGAATTTTTTATTTTCCTCTTTTGGTGAGTTTGGCTAGATATTTATACATCTTACCTATCCTTTAGAAGAACCAACTCTTTGATTCATGGACCTTGTGCACTTTTTTAAAGTTTCAACTTCATTGTTCTCTACTCTGATTCATAATTTCCTTCCTTCTACTGCTTTTGGATTTGGCTTGTTCTTGTTCTGCTAGGACCTTGAGCTGTATCATTAGATTGTTTAGTTCAGATTGCTTTGTTCTATTCATATGTACATTCATAGCTATAAATTTCCTTCTTGGTAATGCTTTCACTGTGTCCCATAGATTCTGGCATGATGTGCTTCCTTTGTCAACGCTTTTAGTAAGTTTTTTAAAAAAATTTCTCTCCTAGATTTTTTCTGAGAGACATCAGTTGTTCGATAATGTATTAACTAATCTATATGTGTCTGCACAGTTTCTGTACTTTCTTTTGCTGCTGAATTCCAGCTACATTCCACTGGAAGCATGCAGAGAATAATTTCAATTCTTTTGTATTTATTTAAGCATACCTTATATCCAAGAATATGATCTGTTTTGGAAAAAGTCCCATGCGCTGCTGAGAAAAAGGTGCATTGTGGGTATCTGCTACATCCATTGGCTCCACAGTATGATTTAGCTCTGATGTTTCTTTGTTGATTACTTTTGTCTGGCCGAGTGATCTACTTGTGAGAGTGGGTATTGACGTCCCCTAGTATGATTGTATTGGAGTCAGTTTGACCGTTCATATCCAGTGGTTTCTGTTCTATGTAATTGGGTGCACCCATCCTGGGTGCATATATGTTTATAATTGTGAGTTCTTCCTGTGGGATTGTTTCTTTTGCCAGTATATAGTGTACATATTTGTCTCTTTTGATCTGTTTTGGTTTAAATCTGCAGGTCTGAGAATAATATTCTTACTCCTGCTTGTTTCTGGACTCCAGTAGCCTATAGTATTAGTTTCCATCCTTTTACCTTGATTCTATGTGCTTCTTTGTGGGTGAAGTGTGTCTGTTGCAGACAACAAATGGCTGGGGTTTTTTTGTTTTGTTTGGTGGGCTAGCCCTGGCCTGGCCTCGGTCTAGCCTTGGGGGTTAAGCTTTGACTTACTGCTGGGGGACTAGCATTGGACTGCTCTTGGCCTAACCTTTTGAGGGCTAGCCCTGGCCTAGCCTCAGCCTAGCCCTTTGAGGGGCTAGTCCTAGCCTCGCTCTAGCCTTGGGAGTTAAGCCTTGACCTAGACCTGGGGGGCTAGCATTTGACTGCACTCGGCCTAACCCTTGAGGGGCTAGCCCTGGACCGGCCTCGGCCTAGCCCATGGGGGGTCTAGCCCTCACTCCTTACCCCCAGGCATAAAGATGAAGAACCACAGGAGCCTTCGCCCGCCAGTAACTTTGCCTTCACCGCAGGATGGCATCTGCACAGGACACAGGTGATGCAGGTCATGGAGGGGACAGTGACCCTCCCAATGTAGAATAAGTGAGAGCCAGGGACAGGTGGACACAAAGTCTGCCTGAAGCACATACACACCCTATTGTGTGAACACAGCCTGAGGCTGGGCAGACCCTGGAGCACCCGCCCTTCAATGTTCCCACCTGGACCTCAAGCCCAGTCAGGGGATCCACCAAGGCTCCAGCGATCCCCATTTCTCCTTCATGGAAGGCCCCGCAGGAGAAAGGCACAGTTTTTCCTTGAGGTAGGGGGTTAATGGCAGCAGTTTAAGCATAGAAAAAAAAGCAAAATATATAAAATAATTTCCAAGAAACAAAGAGCCTTCAGAACCCGGCAGAAATGGGAAGGTAATGTTGGAGCTGTTTGCCAGAGAATTTGAAATAACTTTGACTGATATATTAAAGGCTTGAGAGGAAAAAGTACACATCATATAAGATCAGATGAGTATTTTCAGCAAAGACAAAAACTATGAAAAAAAATTGTGTGAATGCTAAAAATAAAAAGCAGAACAGAAGAGTAGCAATAGGAACACAGGACAAATCCAATGGGCCATCTGACGGAGGAGAAAGGTCAACAGAAACAACCCAGGCAGGGCAGAAAAAGAAAGCACAGGCTGCCACAGGACCATGAAACAGTATCATGTGACATAATTACCAGCGTCCCAGGAGGGAAAGAACAGGGAAGGAGAGGTACCTGAGGGAGCTGCGGCTGAGAACTTTCAAAACCACTCCAATAAATATCTAAACAATGATCATTTCACATTGTATCCTTTTCTTTTAATTGGAGTTTGAACCTGAGCTAATATAAATCTTTCCTCCCCTAAATCTGGAGATTTCTGGACGATGCATTCGTTCAGACTGATTGCCAACAGTACACATTTAAATTGACGGTTTTGCTTCTTGGTAGGTGTTGAAAGCTCCTTCCCTTCAGTCCTTTTACAAGTCCCTCCAGATCTGCTAGTGTCATGAGTGGGGAAGGATAACCGAGAGAGCGATCTTTATTATCAACACCAATGTTAATGATATTGTTAGTATAATATTCACCACGAGATGGCGCTGACAGCCCAGTCCGTCTCCTCAGTCGGCTGGGGAACGCGGGGACAGGGTCCTCAGGGCTGGAAAAGTGGTCTCCTGGAGGATCACTGCTGATGTCGAGTGGCAGTCTTTTTCCTTGGGTGACGGTTGCCCATGGTCTTGAAGAAGCACTAGGTTCTTATAGGTTTCTTTCACCTTCCATCACCTTATTCTCTATTGTCCGTTCATATACTTCCAGGGTCTAACTTCTAAGGCTTAACTATCTAACACACATGTGTCACTTCCAAGGTCTAACTTATAAGGTTTATGTGTTTGATACACACATTTCTGATGCATTCTTGTCCTATCTCTGATATACCCATATCTTATGTCTATGACTAACGTTTATGTCTAGTATGCACACACTTATTGTCTATATGTCAGCTATGATGATTCCTACATGTGTCTTCTGACACAACTGGGGTATCTCTTCTGTGTCACCTGCTTTTAAGGTCAGGTTCACCCAGGATAATCTCTTATTTGACCAACTCGCAGTCAGCTCATTGGTAGCCTAATCGCAGTCACGACCCCCTGTCACATTCACTGCTTCTGCCCACAATGGGGGAGACAGACCAGGAAGAACTCAGCGAGAAGGGAGACCCCTGCCCACCACCCTCTGGCAATTGCTGGGGAGAGGAGAGGAGC
This sequence comes from Ctenodactylus gundi, assembly GCA_004027205.1. Classification (NCBI taxonomy): domain Eukaryota; kingdom Metazoa; phylum Chordata; class Mammalia; order Rodentia; family Ctenodactylidae; genus Ctenodactylus; species Ctenodactylus gundi. The sequence continues at coordinate 832,590 of PVKB01000325.1, forward strand.
ACTAAGTGCTCACTGG